>CM038675.1:294220432-294482969 GCA_021605145.1 Aegilops bicornis
CCAAATTAAATTTTGCATCAAGGTTGGTTGTCTAGAAATGCAACTAGGTAGGGAACCTATATGATGCAACAACAAGAAGCACGCAAGCAAGTAACGAAAGTAACACAAGTAAACTTGCACAAGTAAAGGCACGAGATAACCAAGAGTGGAGCCGGTGAAGACGAGGATGTGTTACCGAAGTTCCTTCCTTTTGAAGGGAAGTACGTCTCCGTTGGAGCGGTGTGGAGGCACAATGCTCCCCAAGAAGCCACTAGGGCCACCGTATTCTCCTCACCCTCACACAATGCGAGATGCCGTGATTCCACTATTGGTGCCCTTGAAGGCGGCGACCGAACCTTTACAAAAAAGGTTGGGGAAATCTCCACAACTTAATTGGAGGCTCCCAACGACACCACGAAGCTTCACCACAATGGACTATGGCTCCGGGGTGACCTCAACCGTCTAGGGTGCTCAAACACCCAAGAGTAACAAGATCCGCTAGGGATTAGTGGGGGGAATCAAATTTCTCTTGGTGGAAGTGTAGATCGAGGTCTTCTCCACCACTCCCGAGCAAATCAACAAGTTTGATTGGCTAGGGAGAGAGATCGGGCGAAAATGGAGCTTGGAGCAACAATGGAGCTTTGGGGGAAGAGGTGAGTCAACTTTGGAGAAGAAGACCCACCTATATAGTGGGGGAAACAATCCAACCGTTACTCCCCTTACAGCCCCGCAGAGAGCGGTACTACCGCTAGGCCAGCGGTACTACCGCTTAACAACCTAAGCGGTCCTACCGCACCCCCTCGCGGTACTGCCGCTGGACCAGAGCGGTACTACCGCGGTGGTAAGGGCGGTACTACCGCACGAGCGGTACTACCGCCTCTATTGTTGCAGCAAGTACCCTAAAACTCGACACGAAAAAAGAGCGCTCGAGTCGAGGCGGTAGAAGCACGAGTGGCATAGCGGTACTACTCTTTGGGGGCTCCAAGCGGTACTACCGCTGTAGAGCGGTACTGCCGCTTGTGGCTCCCAAGCGGTACTACCGCTCCGACACGCGGTACTACCGCTGGGACAAGAACAAGCACAAAGAGGACAGGAACGAGCTCTCCATTGAAGCGGAAAGGCTCGGAGGGTGAGCAAAGGATGTGTATGTGATGATTCCACCCTAGCCTTTCCAAAGCGGACCCCCTCTTGATAGTACGGTGAACCCTACGAAACTAGTCCACCAAAATGAAACGAAAGGACTACAGCGTCTTCGCTTCAGACTCCGAGGGGAGGGAATCGTCTCGTGCCAAAGGATGAATCTCTGAAAAACTCAATGCACACGATTAGTCCGCAAAAGCATTGTCATCAATCACCAAAACACCTTAAGGATAGATATGCCCTTACACACTCCTCCCTCGGGCTCCCTCTCCTTCGATCTGGAGCCGCCACCGCCCAAGGACCTCGACGGGCCGACTGCGCCGCTCGTCCTCCCCGTGACCTGACGCCGCCGAAGCACACCGTAGCCGCCTGGACCCCACCGTTTGCCGGATTCCCTTGCCGTCGCCTTGAAGCCGACTTGCCGGACCTACTCCTCTCTGTCAACGCCATCGTCCCCGTCTCCCTCCTCGAGCCCCGCTGCCTTGACCCCACGACCCGCGGTGAGCCCCGTTCGCTTCCCCTCCTCTTCACCGCATCGCCTTGGCCTCCCCCCTTTCGATGCGTCGTCACATACAAGCCGCAGCTTCGCCCAGGCCCACTCTACTCGCGCCCAGCGCGCGCCCCCTGCTGTTCGCGCACTTCCCGCGCCCGCATGGCCGCTCGCCTGCCCGATGCGCCACCCCTTCGCTGTTGCCCCTGGGCATCCTCTTCTCCGCCTCCCCTGCATGCCCGCACGCGCCTAGCCCGCACCCCGCCGCTCCTCATTGGGGTTCTGCCGCTCCGCTCACCACGGCCACATGCACGCACACGCCTGCCCCTGTCTCTGTCTCATGCGCGACCCACTCGCTCCTCTCCTTCGCGCCGCGCCGTCCACTCACTGCCACGCATATCGCGCTACTGCGCCGCGCTCGTCGTCGTACCATGCCTGGCGCCGCTCGGGCTCCCTCCACCCACTGCCTCCGCCGCCTGCCGCACCGCCTCCCGTCTCGCTCGTGGCTACCCTGACCTCACCCCCGTTGGCCACCGCCCCCTCATCTCGCTGGCCCGCTCCGGCCGGCTGCGGCCGTCCTGTCGTGGCTGTCGGCGGCCAGCTCGCGCCCGGGTCCAGCGACCCGACGCCCATAGCCCCGCTCGGGTGTCGCCGGGTCCTGGCGCCCAAGAACCGCGCCCGAAGCCCGCAAGCCCCTATACCTATGACAAAAGGGGCCTAGCCCCTGGAACGTTTTTATAAAAAAAATAAGTAATTAATTAATTAACTTAATTAATCTAGTTTAATTAAACATAATCAATCCTACTTAATTAAACAACAATTAACATGTTTAGTCTATGACAAGTGGGTCCCATTGGACCCACAGGTCAGGTTGGACTCCAGTCAACTACACTGTTGTCTACTGACGTCACGCCTACAAAATGCTGATGTCGTGCCATACTATTCTGGATAATGTTGATTTAAAATTAATTAAATAAATTCTAGAAAATGATTTAAAACTTAAAAAATTAATAGAAAATAAACCGTAGCTCAGATGAAAATGTTTTCTACATGAAAATTGCTCAGAACAACGAGACGATTTCGGATACGCAACCCGTTCGTCCGCTACACATCGCTAGAATAGCAAACACGCAACTTTCCCCCTCCGATTCATCTGTCCGAAAACGTGAAACACCGGGGATACTTTCCCGGATGTTTCCCCCTTCGCCAGTATCGCCTAGTACTGCGTTAGGTCACCCCTAGCGCCGTGTATTGCCATGTTATGCTTTGTGATGCTTAGATTTCTCTGTTATTTATTGTGTTCCCCCTCCGTTGCTTCTTTCCGATAGACTCCGAGACCACTGCCGGTACCCCTGTGATCGACTACATCGACGACGAACCCTTCTCTGGCCAGAGCAACTAGGCAAGCCCCCCCCCCCCTTGATCACCAGATATCGCCTATTCTCTCTCTACTGCTTGCATTAGAGTAGTGTAGCATGTTACTGCTTTCGGTTAATCCTATTCTGCTGCATAGCTTGTTATTGTTGCTACAGTTGTTATCCTTACCTGCAATCCTAAATGCTTAGTATAGGATGCTAGTATTCCATCAGTGGCCCTACACTCTTGTCTGTCTGCCATGCTATACTACTGGGTCGTGATCACTTCGAGAGGTGATCACGGGCATATGTTATGTACTTTACACTGTTACATTACTTATGATATTGTTCGGAGATGGGGGCTGAAGGGGCAGGTGGCTCCATCCCGGTAGAGGTGGGCCTGGGTCCCCGACGGCCCCCGACTGTTACTTTGTGGCGGAGCGACAGGGCAGGTTTAGACCACCTAGGAGAGAGGTGGGCCTGGCCCTGGTCGGTGTTAGAGGTTACTTCATAATAACACGCTTAACGAGATCTTGGTATTTGATCTGAGTCTGGCCACTGGCCTATACGCACTAACCAACTACGCAGGAACAGTTATGGGCACTCGGCGTCGTGGTATCAGCCGAAGCCTTCGTGACATCAGCGACTGAGCGGCGCGCGCCGGATTGGACTGGAACGCCTGCTAGGCTAGGTCTGCTTCTGGCCGCGTACACAACATGCAGGTGTGCAATGGGTGATGGGCCCAGACCCCTGCGCGCATAAGATTTAGACCGGCGTGCTTACCTCTCTGTTCGGCCTAGGTGGGGCTGCGACGTGTTGATCTTCTGAGGCCGGGCATGACCCAGGATAGTGTGTCCGGCCAAATGGGATCGAGCGTGTTGGGTTATGTGGTGCACCCCTACAGGGAAATTTATCTATTCGAATAGCCGTGATCTTCGGTAACAGGACGACTTGGAATTGTACCTTGACCTTATGACAACTAGAACCGGATACTTAATAAAACACACCCTTCCAAGTGCCAGATATAACCCGGTGATCGCTCTCACACAGGGCGACGAGGAGAGGATCGCCGGGTAGGATTATGCTATGTGATGCTACTTGGTGTACTTACCATCAACTCTCTTCTACATGCTGCAAGATGGAGGCTGCCAGAAGCGTAGTCTTCGACAGGACTAGCTATCCCCCTCTTATTCTGGCATTCTGCAGTTCAGTCCACCGATATTGCCCTTTACACAGATACCCATGCATATGTAGTGTAGATCCTTGCTTGCGAGTACTTTGGATGAGTACTCACGGTTGCTTTTCTCCCTCTTTTCCCCCTTTCCATTCTACCTGGTTGTCGTAACCAGATGCTGGAGCCCAGGAGCTTGACGCCACTGTCAACGACGACTCCTACTACACCGGAGGTGCCTGTGCCTACTAATACATGCAGGCCGCTGATGACGACCTGGAGTAGTTTAGGAGGATCCCAGTCAGGAGGCATGCGCCTCTTTCGATCTGTATCCCAGTTTGTGCTAGCCATCTTATGGCATCTTGTTTAACTTATGTCTGTACTCAGATATTGTTGCTTCCGCTGACTCGTCTATGATCGAGCACTTGTATTCGAGCCCTCGAGGCCCCTGGCTTGTATTATGATGCTTGTATGACTTATTTTATTTTTAGATTTGTGTTGTGATATCTTCCCGTGAGTCCCTGATCTTGATCGTACATGTTTGCGTGTATGATTAGTGTATTATTGAATCGGGGGCATCACACCCATGCCATGGAGACCAAGGACCAGAGGGGAAACCCTTCTCCCATCTTGGGAGGAGGTCAAGGAAGAAGAAGAAGAAGGGGGGCCCTCTCCCCCTCTCTTCCGGTGGCGCCGGAATGTCGCCGGAGCCATCATCATCACTGCAATCTTCACCAACAACTTCACCGCCATCATCACCAACTCTTCCCTACCTATGCAGCGGTGTAACCACTCTTTTACCCGTTGTTATCTCTACTTAAACATGGTGCTCAACGCTATATATTATTTCCCAATGATGTATGGCTATCCTATGATGTTTGATTAGATCCGTTTTGTCCTATGGGTTAATTGATTATCGTGATTGGTTTGAGTTGCATGTTTTATTATTGGTGCTATCCTATGGTGCTCTCTGTGTCGTGCAAGCGTGAGGGATTCCCGCTGTAGGGTTTGCAATATGTTCATGATTTGCTTATAGTGGATGGCTGGAGTGACAGAAGCACATACCCGAGTAAGTAGGTTGTTTGCGTATGGGAATAAAGAGGACTTGACACTTTAATGCTATGGTTGGGTTTTACCTTAATGATCTTTAGTAGTTGCGGATGCTTGCTAGAGTTCCAATCATAAGTGCATTGATCCAAGTAGAGAAAGTATGTTAGCTTATGCCTCTCTCTCATATAAAATTGCAAAAACGATTACCGGTCTAGTTATCGATTGCCTAGGGACAAATAACTTTCTCATAATAAAAAGCTCTTTACTAAAACTAATTTAGCTGTGTCTTTATCTAAACAGCCCCTACTTTTTATTTACATGCTCTTTATATTCTTGCAAACCTATCCAAAAACACATACAAAGTACTTCTAGTTTCATACTTGTTCTAGGTAAAGCGAACGTTAAGCGTGCGTAGAGTTGTATCGGTGGTCGATAGAACTTGAGGGAATATTTGTTCAACCTTTAGCTCCTCGTTCGGTTCGACACACTCTTACTTATCAAAAGAGGCTACAATTGATCCCCTATACTTGTGGGTTATCAAGACCTTTTTCTGGCGCCGTTGCTGGGGAGTCATAACGTGGGGTGAATATTCTCGTGTGTGCTTGTTTGCTTTATCACTAAGTAATTTTTATTTGTTGTTCTCTATCTTTAGTTATGGATATGGAACACGAAATACCAAAAAAATTAGGTTTACTTGATACTCATGGAGATGGGGAACCTCCTAAAACCCTCGATGCTCGTAATGTGACAGATATTATGTACTACTTTGATAATCCTGAGAAAACCCCATTCAATCTGGTAATGGGAGACACGTTGGATCAACGTGAATACTTTAGGGATTATCGCTTGACTCAAAAGGGGAAACTATTATGGGATCAAATTTATATGTTGAAGTGGTATTCTCGGCAAGTATGCTTGAGTTATGATTATACTTGTTGCTCTAGGATGAAGGCTCCACACCTTCCCTTTTTATGCAAAATTAATGATAATAAAACCTTGGCTTCCTATGCTAATGGTATATATGATTACTATGATGTGGAACAAATAGAAGAATTTGTTGCTTTTATGGGTGCTTATGAAATTGAATCTTTGTTCAAAGACTGTGAAAATCTTTATGATGTTGTTTATAGACCTGAAAATTTAGCTATCCTTAAATATTGCTATAAGAATTATGAATTCAATTCCGATATTAATGAATTTATTGAGAAAGTCTCCGCTGTCCAAGAAGAGACTAATATTTTGTTGGAGCATATGGAAGAAGAAATTAATGACATTGTGAGCTCATTGGATGAAAAAGATGAGGAGAAGAGCGAAGAACAAAAGGAGGAAGAGCAGATTGATCACCCGTGCCCACCTTCTAATGAGAGTAACTCTTCAACTCATATATTGTTTAATTTCCCTTCGTGCTTACCGAAGGATGATTGTTATGATGATTGTTATGATCCCATTGATTCTCTTGAAATATCCCTTTTTGATGATGCTTGCTATGCTTGTGGCCAAGATGCCAATATGAATTATGCTTATGGAGATGAACTTGCTATAGTTCCTTATGTTAAACATGAAATTGTTGCTATTGCACCCACACATGATAGTCCTATTATCTTTTTAAATTCTCCCGACTACACTATATCGGAGAAATTTGCCCTTATTAAGGATTATATTGATGGGTTGCGTTTTACCGTTGCACATGATGATTTTGATGAATATAATATGCATGTGATTGCTGCTACTACTTGCAATTATTATGAGAGAGGAACTATATATCTGCCTCTTTATGTTTCCAACACGAAAAAATTGCAAGAAACTGTTTATACTATGCATTGGCCTTTACTTTGTGTGCATGAATTGTTCTTTTATGACATGCTGACGCATAGGAAGAGAGTTAGACTTCGTTGTTGCATGATTTATGTTACTTTGTGCTCACTACTAAATTACAAACCATTGTTAATTAAAATTGGCTTTGATATACCTTGGGATCCGGGTGGATCCATTACTTGAGCACTATATGCCTAGCTTAAGGGCTTTAAAGAAAGCACTGCCAGGGAGACAACCGGAAGTTTTAGAGAGTCATTTATTTCTGTTAAGTGCTTTTATATAGTTTAAAAACAAAAAAATAAAGAGGGGAACCCAAAACTTTTTCAAAAAGGAAAGTGAAAGTGAGAGAGACATGCATTGTTGAAGTGGGGGAGCTCCTTGAACTTTGTTCATGCTCACGGAAACTTTGTGAATCTTGATTACAGAAACTTTTCAATAAAAATAATTATCCCCTTGTACAATTCCATTGTATTATAAAAATAATGTGCCAAGGTTTGCCTTTAGGATGTTTTAAATGCTTGTTGGTTTGTGCGGTGCAGGACAGAAACTTTCGTTGTAGTGCATGATTTTACATTTTTTACTACAACATCAAATGGTTCTGAAACTTTTTGCATTGTCTTTCTATACAAATTGTTTATTTTTCCTAATTTTGGTAGAATTTTTGGAGTACCGGTGAATGTTCAGATTATTACAGACTGTTCTGTTTTAGACAGATTCTGTTTTTGATGAAACTATCAATTTCTATCAGTGGATTAAGACATGGAGAAGTTATATTACAGAAGCTATAATGCAAAAACAAAATATGAATTAGTTTGCAACAGTACTTAGAGTAGTGATTTGCTTTATTATACCAATGGATCTTACCGAGTTTTCTGTTGAAGTTTTGTGTGGATGAAGTGTTCGATGATCGAGAAGGTCTCGATGTGAGGAGAAGAAGGAGAGGCAAGAGCTCAATCTTGTGGATGCCCAAGGCACCCCAAGTAAATATTCAAGGAGACTCAAGCCTCTAAGCTCGGGGATGCCCCGGAAGGCATCCCATCTTTCTTCAACAAATATCGATATGTTTTCGGATTCGTTTCGTTCATGCAATATGTGCAAATCTTGGAGCGTCTTTTGCATTTAGTTTTCACTTTTCTTTTATGCACCATGCTGGTATGAGATAGTCCTTGGTTGATTTATAGAATGCTCTTTGCACTTCACTTATATCTTTTGAGTATGGCTTTATAGAATGCTTCATGTGCTTCACTTATATCATTTGAAGTTTGCATTGCCTGTTTCTCTTCACATAGAAAACCGCCATTTGTAGAATGCTCTTCTGCTTCACTTATATTTGTTAGAGCGTGGGCATATATTTTGTAGAAAGAATTAAGCTCTCTTGCTTCACTTCAATCTATTTAGGGAGATGACAGGAATTGGTCATTCACATGGTTAGTCATAAAATCCTACATAAAACTTGTAGATCACTGAATATGATATGTTTGATTCCTTGCAATAGTTTTGCAATACAAAGATGGTGATATTAGATTCATGCTAGTGGGCAGTTGTGGATTTTATAAATACTTGTGTTGAGGATTGTGATTCCCGTAGCATGCACGTATGGTGAACCGTTATGTAACGAAGTCAGAGCATGAGGTATTTATTGATTGTCTTCCTTATGAGTGGCAGTCGGGGACGAGCGATGGTCTTTTCCTTCCAATCTATCCCCCTAGGGGAATGCGTAGTAATACTTTGCTTCGAGGACTAATAAACTTTTGCAATAAGTATGTGAGTTCTTTATGACTAATGTGAGTCCATGGATTATACGCGCTCTCACCCTTCCATCATTGCTAGCCTCTTCGGTACCCTGCATTGCCCTTTCTCACCTTGAGAGTTGGCGCCAACTTCGCCGGTGCATCCAAACTCCGTGATATGATACGCTCTATCACACATAAGCCTCATTATATCTTCCTCAAAACAGCCACCATACCTACCTATCATGGCATTTCCATAGCCATTCCGAGATATATTGCCATGCAACTTCCATCATCATCATATACATGACTTGAGCATTTATTGTCATATTGCTTTGCGTGATCATAAGATAGCTAGCATGATGTTTTCATGGCTTGTCCTTTTTTTGATATCATTGCTATGCTAGATCATTGCACATCCCGGTACACCGCCGGAGGCATTCATATAGAGTCATATCTTTGTTCTAGTATCGAGTTGTAAGTAAATAAAAGTGTGATGATCATCATTATTAGAGAATTGCCCCAAGAAAAAAAGAGAGGCCAAAGAAGCCTAAATAAAAAAGGGGGCCAAAGAAGCCCATTCAAAAAAAAGAGAAAAAAGGGGCAATGTTACTATCCTTTTACCACACTTGTGCTTCAAAGTAGCACCATGTTCTTCATATAGAGAGTCTCTTGAGTTATCACTTTCATATACTAGTGGGAATTTTCATTATACTTGGCTTGTATATTCCGATGATGGGCTTCCTCAAATGCCCAAGGTCTTCATGAGCAAGCAAGTTGGCTGCACACCCACTTAGTTTCCAGTTTGAGCTTTCATACACTTATAGCTCTTAGTGCATCCGTTGCATGGCAATCCCTACTCCTCACATTGACATCAATTGATGGGCATCTCCATAGCCCGTTGATTAGCCGCGTCGATGTGAGACTTTCTCATTTTTTGTCTTGTCCACACAACCTCCATCATCATATTCTATTCCACCCATAGTGATATATCCATGGCTTGCGCTCATCTATTGCGTGAGGGTTGAAAAGGCTGAAGCGCGTTAAAAAGTATGAACCAATTGCTTAGCTTGTCATCGGGGTTGTGCATGATTTGAATGCTTTGTGTGGTGAAGATGGAGCATAGCCAGACTATATGTTTTTGTTGGGATAACTTTCTTTGGCCATGTTGTTTTGAAAAGACATGATTGCTTTATTAGTACACTTGAAGTATTATCATTTTTATGTCAAATGATAGACTATTGCCTTCAATCACTCGTGTCTTACTATTCATGCCATGATTAGATATATGATCAAGATTATGCTAGGTAGCATTCCACATCAAAAATTATCTTTTGTATCATTTACCTACTCGAGGACAAGCAGGAATTAAGCTTGGGGATGCTGATACGTCTCCGTCGTATCTATAATTTTTGATTGTTCCATGCCAATATTCTATAACTTTTACATACTTTGGCAACTTTTTATATTATTTTTGGGATTAACATATTGATCTAGTGCCCAGTGCCAGTTCCTGTTTGTTGCATGTTTTATGTTTCGCAGAAAACCCATATCAAATGGAGTCAAACGGGATAAAAACGGACGGAGAATATTTTTGGAATATTTGTGAAATATGGGAGGAAGAATCAACGCGAGAAGTGCCCGAGGGGGCCACGAGGCAGGGGGCGCGCCTGCTCCCCGTGGGCGCGCCCCTGACCCTCGTGGTCCCCTCGTAAGGCGGTTGTTGCTCTTCTTTGGCCGCAAGAAAGCTAATTTTCGGAGAAAAATCTGGGCGAAGGTTTCAATCCAATCGGAGTTATGGATCTCGGATATATGAGAAACGGTGAAAGGGCAGAATCCCAGAGCGCAGAAACAGAGAGAGACAGAGAGACAGATCCAATCTCAGAGGTGCTCTCGCCCCTCCCATGCCATGGAGACCAAGGAGCAGAGGGGAAACCCTTCTCCTATCTAGGGAGGAGGTCAAGGAAAAAGAAGAAGAAGAAGAAGGGGGCCCTCTCCCCCTCTCTTCCGGTGGTGCTGGAACGTCGCCGGAGCCATTATCATCACCGCAATCTTCACCAACAACTTCACCGCCATCATCACCAACTCTTCCCCCCTCTATGCATTAGTGTAACCCCTCTTTTACCCGATGTAATCTCTACTTAAACGTGGTGCTCAATGCTATATATTATTTCCCAATGATGTATGGCAATCCTGTGATGTTTGAGTAGATCCGTTTTGACCTATGGGTTAATTGATGATCGTGATTGGTTTGAGTTGCATGTTTTATTATTGGTGTTGTCCTATGGTGCTCTCTCAGGTCGGCATAAGCGTGAGGGATTCCCGCTGTAGGGTTTGCAATATGTTCATGATTTGCTTATGGTGGGTGGCGCGAGTGACAGAAGCACATACCCGAGTAAGTAGGTTGTTTGCGTATGGGAATAAAGAGGACTTGATACTTTAATGCTATGGTTGGGTTTTACCTTAATGATCTTTAGTAGTTGCGGACGCTTGCTAGAGTTCCGATCATAACTGCATATGATCCAAGTAGAGAAAGTATGTTAGCTTATGCCTCTCCCTCATATAAAATTGCAATAACGATTATCGGTCTAGTTATCGATTGCCTAGGGACAAATAACTTTCTCGTAACAAAAAGCTCTTTACTAAAATTAATTTAGTTGTGTCTTTATCTAAACAGCCCCTACTTTTTATTTACGTGCTCTTTATATTCTTGCAAACCTGTCAAAAAACACCTACAAAGTACTTCTAGTTTCATACTTCTTCTAGGTAAAGCGAACGTTAAGCGTGCATAGAGTTGTATCGGTGGTCGACAGAACTTGAGGGAATATTTGTTCTGCCTTTAGGTCCTTGTTGGGTTCGACACTCTTACTTATCGAAAGAGGCTAGAATTGATCCCCTATACTTGTGGGTTATCACCTCTCCGCCTGGCCATTGCTCCGTGGATGTGCCACGGAAGCGAAACATACCTTGCTACCAAGGTCTTGGATGTATTGCATGAAGGTGTGGTTTGTGAACTGCGCGCCGTTGTCGGTGATGACTCTGTTTGGCACACCAAAACGGCACACTAGCCCCTTGAAGAACTTGATGACTGACTGTGTTTTCACCTTCCTCATAGCTTCTACCTCCGGCCACTTTGTGAACTTATTGATCACAATGTACAAGTACTCAAAGCCCCCGACGGCGCGGGGGAAAGGGCCCAGGATGTCGAGCCCCCAGACCGAGAATGGCCGGGAAAGAGGAATTGTTTGAAGGGCTTGAGCTGGTTGATGAAGCTTCTTCGAATGGAACTTACATGCTTCACACTTGGTTACTCGTGCCATTGCATCCTGGAGGGCCGTGGGCCAGAAGAAGCCTTGCCGGAATGCCTTGCCGGCAAGGGCCCTCGACCCTATGTGGGAGCCACATATGCCTCCATGTATCTCTGCCAACAGCTCCAGTCCTTCCTCCCGGGGATGCACTTCAATTTCACACCATTCGGTCTTTTCCTATATAGGACGTCATCGATGAACTGGTACAAGGCGGACCGACGGGCTACTTTTTCCGCTTCTTCCTGCTCCTCAGGAAGTTCCCCTGTCTAGAGGAAACGAACGGTATGTTGTGCCCATGCCGGAGCCTAGGGCTCGGCGGCAAGGACCAAAGGCATCTCTTCTGCCATGGGGGCAGCCGTCTCTACGGCCAGGGCTTGGCGCCCTACCGGAGCCAGCTGCCCCTTGGCAGGCTCAGAATTCGTGGCAACACCCTTGCCGGCGGCCCCCAGGGGCTCAGCGGGAAAGTACTTCCCGGGGCCTGATTTCCTCCGCTTGTTCTGTTCCGTCGATGATTCGACGGATGGTTGAGTTAACCGAAGCAAAAAGGTACCTGGTTCCACAGGTAGCTTGAATGCAGCGCACTTTGACAGGTAATCGGCGATGTCGTTCTCCGCTCGGTGAAGGTGCTCCGCTTGTATACCGTCGAAGCGCTCCTCCAGCTTCCTCACCTCATCTGCATAGGCCTCCATCAACGGGCTCTGATAATCTTTGTTAACTTGTCTGACGACAAGCTGCGAATCACCCTTGACGATGAGCTTCTTAACCCCGAGGTCTGCCGCGAGCCTGAGACCGGCAAGCAGCCCCTCGTACTCAGCAGTGTTGTTTGTGGACATCTCCCTGGGAAAGTGCATCTGGATCACATACTTGAGGTGCTCTCCGGTGGGTGCGACAAGCAGCACAGCGGCACCGGCGCCTTGCAGCGAGAAAGCCCCATCAAAGTACATGATCCAGTCGCGACTTGCTTCCTTGCCGGGGAGAGCGGTCTCCTGGATTTCTCATCGGGTGTTGAGGTCCACTCTGCAATGAACTGCGCCAAGACTCTGCTCTGGATTGTCGAAGTACTTTCAAACTTCAACCCAAAGTTTGACAACTCCAAGGCCCACTCCACAATCCTTCCGGTTGCGTCTGGGTTGTGTAGTATTCGTTGCAACGGGAGGCGGGTGACGACAGTGATCTCGTGGGCTTGGAAGTAATGACGCAACTTCCTCGAGGCCATAAGGAGGCCGAAGAGCAATTTCTGCACACCGGAGTACCTTGACCTAGCCCCCTACAAGAGGGAGCTGACAAAGTAAACCGGGTGCTACATCATCTTCTTCTTCTGCACCACTTCACTTGGCTGCGCGGGCCCTGTCCCGATGGCGTCAGACTTTGCCGGGGGCTTGCCTTGTCGGCACTAGGCCCTCGCCGGGAATCTCCTGACGTACATCTCGCCGGTCCTGCCGTTGCCACGCCTCTTCGTCGACCTCCTCTCATCTGCGCTGGGCCGACCACTTGATTAAATCGCCGCCGCCAGATATAGCAGCAACGGCTCTTGTGGTTTAGGCGCCACCAGTACTGGTGTAGAAGAGAGGTATTTCTTCAGATCCTGCAGCGCTACCTCGGCCTCCGGAGTCCACTCCATTGGGCCCGCCTTTTTCAAAATCTTGAAAAAGGGAAGGGTGCGCTCGGCAGACTTGGAAATGAATCGGCTCATGGCGGCAACGCAGCCAGTGAGCTGACGCACATCCTTGATCTGCTTGGGTGCCTCAATCTGCTCGATAGCCTTGATCTTGTCTGGGTTTGCCTCGATCCCACGTTACGACACAAAGAACCCGAGAAGTTTGCCGGACGGAACGCCGAAGACACACTACTCAGGGTTCAGCTTGAGGTTGATCTCGCGCAGGTCGGCAAACGTCTCTTCTAAGTCTTGTACAAGAGTTGCCTTGTCCTTGGTTTTGACCACTATGTCATCCATGTAAGCTTCCATATTTCTATGTAGCTGGGGTTCAAAACCAATTTGGACCGCCCTGGCGAACGTCGAGCCAGCACTCTTCAACCCGAAAGGCATCCGTAAAAAGCAATACGTACCACATGGGGTGATGAATGTTGTCTTCTCTTCATCTTCTCTTGTCATGAAGATTTGGTGGTAGCCCGAGTAGGCATCGAGGAATGATAATAGATCACACCCGGCCGTGGAGTCAAAAATCTGGTCGATGCGTGGCAACAGGAAGGGGTCCTTAGGACAAGCCTTGTTGATATCCGTGTAGTCAATACATAGCCTCCACTTTCCGTTTGCCTTGCGCACCACCACCGGATTGGCCAACCATGTTGGATGGAGCACTCCCCTCACCAAGCCGGCTGCTTCCAACTTCCTGATCTCCTCTGTGATGAACTCCTGCCGTTCCAAAGATTGCTTCCTGACCTTCTCCTTGGCCAGATTGGCGCATGGGGGCAGACAGCAAGATGGTGCTCAATCACTTGCCTGGGAACGCCGGGGATGTCAGATGCTTGCCATGCAAACACATCGACATTCGCCCGCAGGAAAGTCACGAGCACGCTTTCGTATTTGCTGTCGAGGGTGGAGCTTGTGGTGAAAGCCCCTCCCGTGCCATCCTCCTTGACGGAAACCTTCTTGGTCTCTAGTGGCACAGCTCTGGATTTCATGCTCTTGCCGGTGGAGCTCTCTGGCACATCCTCGATGGTAGCACAACACTCCGAAGAGGTGCGCTTGCCGGAGTGGGTGCGAGAGGTCTTGTCGGTCTTCTTCTTCCCTCCCGGGGCTTCAGCGGCAGGAGCAAGTGCCTTGGCGGCAGCTACTACAACTGCTTCCCGGTGGAGTAGATCGGTGCAGATTAGCGCATCCTTCTTGTTGCAGGGGACGGTGATGATGGTCATTGGCCCGGGCATCTTCAGCGTGTTGTAGGTGTAATGCGATGCTACCATGAACTTGGCTAGTGCCGGGCGGCCGAGGATCCCGTTGTAAGGCAAGGGGATCTCGGCTACATCAAAGACAATCCCCTCTGTCATGTAGTTCAGCTCGCCTCCAAACTTCACAGGCAACGTGACCTTCCCCTTCGGTTGGCTCCTTCATGGGTTGACCCCTTGAAACGTGCCTGTCTCCTCGAGGTCTCCATCAGGAATTTGCAGCCTCTTGATCACAATGGGCGAGATTAAGTTTAGACCGGCCCCGCTGTCAACCAGCATCTTGTTCACCTTGAGGTTGCGTATCGTTGGTGAGACCAACAACAGCAAGCACCCGACCGCAGTGGTGCGATCAGGGTGGTCCTCGGCATCAAACATGATGGGCATGCTGGACCACTTCAGTGGCTTCTGAGCGTCGAACGATGGCTCCGCTGCTGTGATCTCACGCGCCCACTGCTTGAGCTGGCGGTGAGAAGTGTGCAGCGAGGCGCCACCATCGACGCACATGGCCTCCGTAGCCTTCTGAAACTCTTGCTCGCCGGACTCGTCATCCTCGTCATGATCATCGTCTTCTTGCTTCTTGTCACGGCCCCGAGCGGGCCTCTCTTGCTGGTTATCCTTGCCGCGACGGGCTCCTTGGCCGCCATGCTTCTTGTCGGATCCTTCGGCACCATCCTGACCCTTCTCCTTGTCGCGCCTGTCATACTCGGCCTTCTGCTTTTCGGCAAGCAGCTCGACCTGTCGGCAGTTCTGGAGGTCATGGCCCTTGGTGCGGTGGATCTTGCAATACTGCTTGTCGGAACCTCCTGGCTTGTCGGCAGCTGCCAAGGCCCAACAGGTGGCACACCCGGCAATCTCCTTGCCGGGGTCATCTGCCTTGACCTTCTTGGCAGCGCCGGTGTCGTCGGATGCCTCGACGGCAAGCACGGCCTTACCCTTGCGTTTCCTGTTGCGACGCTGGCCCTTCTTCGTCGGGGTGGCGGTGTCTTCATTAGTAGAGTCGGTTTCCACGCCGGCGTCCTTGCCGGGGTACTTCCTTCCCGCTTCAGCCCGCGCGCACCTATCGGCCAGAACATAAAGTTCGGCCACATCCTTAACCTTGTTCATCGCCAGCTCTTCACGCATCTTGCGATTGCGCACGTTCTGATGGAACGCACTAATCACGGCGGCGGGATGAACATCGGGGATGTTGTACTGCACCCGGCTGAACCTCTGTATGTACTTGCGTAGGGTTTCCCCTTCTGGGGAATGATATGCAAATCACTGGCCTGGTCATCAGCTTGGTGGCCTCCAGTGAAGGTACCAACAAACTCATGGCACAGATCCGACCAAGAAGAAATGGAATCCGCCGGCAAGTGCATCAACCAAGACATGACGTTGGGCTTCAGTGCCAACGGGAAGTAATTGGCAAGCACCCTGTCGTCGCGAGCTCCAGTAGCTTGCATCGCGATGGTGTGGATGTTGAGGAACTCTGACGGATGGGTCTTGTCGTTGTATTTCTAGCTGGCGTCGGGCTTGAACATGCGGTGGGACGGCCACTGGAACTACCACAACTCACAGGTAAATGTTGGGAAACCCACCTCATAAGGTAGGCCGCCGGAGCCCCCCGGTACTGGGTGGTCCATAGCGGGTTCTACCCGCTTATCCAACTGGTGGCGTGTATCACGCCGGCGCTCGATGGTGGTTCGAGCATCTTCATGGGCTCGTTCTCGAAGAACTTGGCGCTGGTCGCGGTAGGTCCATGGGTCGGATGACGCTATGGAAATGTTATCACAAGCGTCGTCATGATGGACCGGCACCGGCGGCAACTGGCACGGGGGAGGAGAGTGTACTGTGGATGTAGCTTCCCCGGTCCTTCCCATGCTGGCATGTGGTGGCTCGACGGAGCGCCGGACCGAGGGCCCCGCCGGTCGCGGATCATCTTTGTTGGCGAAGGCGACGAGGCTCCGGATGGCGGCCCTGCATTTGTCGAGCTTCTCCGCGGCAGGAGGGAAGTCGAGGAGTAGCTGCACGCGCGCCAAAGCTTCTGCTGGCGTAGGTGGTGGCAAAATCTGCGTGGACCGTGGCGTGCTTCGACTTCTAACCACGTTGGAAGGAGCTCTATCACGGCCCAACGACTGCGTGCCATTTTCGCTAGCACTTCGGCGGGCATGCTGGCCTCCTTCGTCCTGCAGATGGTGCACAGGGCTCTTCCCACGGCGGTGTCCAGGGTCACCGGCATGGTGACGCTGCTGGTCGCGCACACCCTGGGAAGAGCGCGCTGTGGGCACCGGCGTATGCGTCTTGGAGGTTGCTGCGCCGCCCGTAGGTGGCACAACGATACCCCTGGAGGGCCCCGCGCGGCCTGCGGGGGGCCCAGCCCCGTCTTTGGACTTGGCAGTGTGCGGCCCGTCGTCTAGCGCACGAACGACGTCGCTCGCCAGGCTCTGACTGCCAGAGCGGTGTTGGTGCTCACGGGCCGCAGCTCGGGTTCTGTCCGCGACCAGCCCGCTGCTCGCCCGCACTGGCACGGGCCGTTCGGCTCCCGACGAGCCGATCGCCGTGATCGTCTTCTTCTTGGGAACCATGGCGATGAAGAACTCCTAGGCTAACTGCTAGACCAGATTCTCACAACTGCGCCCCCTACCTGGCGTGCCAAAGATGTCGGTGGGAACGACACCTATGGGACCACTGGAATCCCTTCTACGATTGGCGGGCGCGGGGTTCTGAGAAGAGCAGGTTCAGGAGCTAGCACAAAGATCGTTTACCCAGGTTCGGGTTGCGAGGATGCGTAATACCCTAGTCCTGCTTTGATGTGTATTTTAGAGTGTTCTTGAACTCTAGAACTAGCTACGGTGGCTGCGTAGTTCCAAAGAGCCTAATCCCTCTCCAGTATGCCTCAGGCCTCCTTTTATAGACAAAAGGGGTTGCCATAGTGGCACACGAGAGGTGGAAAGGTGTACAGTGCGCGAACTTATCGTCCGGCATTACGGTACAAAGCGCATTAAATGCGCTACTTAGGTGTCCATTAGCTTTATCGGGGACAGGAACGAGGCCCGTCCTGTCCGTTGCTGCTCCGCCTCACTTCGACACACGCCCAGGCCAGCGATGCATGCAGCGCCATGTAGGCAGGAAGGCTGCTGAGGTGGCGCGGTGGCAGTGTCTTCACGAAGATTTGCATGCCACCACACAGGTGCTTGCTGAGTCAGTGTAGAGGCCGCCCGTCGCCACGCAGGTGCCTGCCTAGCTGGTTGAGCTAGCAGCTGCTTGGGGACGGCAGTGGAGTCTTGGCTGGTGCGGGCCTGGCTGTGGCCCCGCTGATGCCCTCGGCAAGGGTCTTTCCGGGGGCCCGGCAAGGGTCTTGCCGCGGCTTTGCAGTCGTCCCCGGCAAGGTGCTTGCCGGGGGTCTTGTGGTTTTCCTCGGCTAGGATCCCGTCGAGGGTCATCGTCTTCTGATCCTCATCTGATCTTGTGTGTTTATGATCTTAATGAAGATCTGCATGCCACCACAAAAGCGCCTCCCGAGTCTTGGTTCCAATGTAGTTGGATGGTGGTCTTGGAACCCATGGGCTCAAGGGTGGCCTGCTCTACTGGCATCGGGGCAAGTTGCCTCGGCAAGGCTCTTGCCGCGGCCGCGGAGGCTGCCCCGACAAGGGTCTTGCCGGGGGAGTCCGCCCTGCCCCTTGCTCTCCTGTGTTTCTGATCTTGGCGCTGCCTTGGTTGTCTTGTGCTTTGGCTTCTATCCGGCTTCCCTCCTCTTCCCTGCTAAGTGTGGCCGTGGCACGTGGCTCCGACTGCCCGTGCACAAGTAAAGGGGTCGAAAGGAGAGCCCCTACTTTTGTACACCAACAATAGTGGTATTGTTGAAACTGGTATTGATGAAATTGAATTGCACAATTCATACTTGCACATATAGAACATCATGTTGTGAATAACTAGAATAAACAAGGCTTACTACGAACAACCAAAGATAGCATTTGAAACTAGACATGTGCTAGCTACAAACAACTGAACAACCAAAAACCTATAAAAGAGGCGTATGCTAGCTATAACAGGCTTATCGGCAAGCAAATATATGCATTCCTATCGGTATGTTTAAAATTGGTATTGATAAAAATGTACTGCACAGTAAATAGTTGCACATATAGAGCATCACATTGTGAACAACTGAAATAAACAAGGCATACTACAAACAACCAAATATAGCAATTAAAAATGGACATATTCTCACTACACTACAAAAGGGACTCGACAAAACAAATCATGGGTTCCCCCCTGTGAACAGGCATGACAAAACAAATCATGGGTTTCCTCACTTTTCACAGATGGGCTCGTTCCCGTGGGAAGAGCACGGACCCTGGGTGTGCTCCATGTTGTTGTAGATGGGCTCCTTCCCCTTGGAAGAGCACGGTTCTAGGATGCCCTCCCTGATGTCGCAGAAAGGCTCTTTCCCCTTGGAAGAGCAGATGGGCTCTTTCCCCCTGGAAGAGCTGGAGAGGGTGCCCTCCTCGTGGTCGCCGTTGATGAGGTATGACTTGGAAGCTGTGGATCCCAAGCCAGCGTCGTAGAAGGTGTCCTTCAGAAATGACAAAAGGGGCTCGATGGCGATGTAGGATGGAAAATTCTTGACAACGAGCCAAAGGAGATCAACGGCGGTTGAACCCGAGGGGTTGGGGTGGGCCACTTAACCTGTGACATAGCCCGCGTCAGGCCGTCGCTGTCGACGACCTCGATGTCGTAGCCTGCATCCGCGACATACCCGCATACTCTAGCCCGCTGATTGAGCGCCTGCAGGCAGTAATGGTCATCAGCTTCCTCGGTGGCCACCTCGGTGACGTCGGGCGAAGAGGCCGCGATACACCTCTTTTGGGCCAGTCGCTCCTTGAGCTGCATGATAACCCACAAGTATAGGGGATCGCAACAGTTTTCGAGGGTAGAGTATTCAACCCAAATTTATTGATTCGACACAAGGGGAGCCAAAGAATATTCTCAAGTATTAGCAGTTGAGTTGTCAATTCAACCACACCTGGATAACTTAGTATCTGCAGCAAAGTATTTAGTAGCAAAGTAGTATGGAAGTAATGGTAACGGTAGCAAAAGTAATATTTTTGGGTTTTGTAGTGATTGTAACAGTAGGAGCGGAAAGGTAAATAAGCGAAGAACAATATGTGAAAAGCTCGTAGGCATTGGATTGGTGATGGAGAATTATGTCGGATGCGGTTCATCATGTAACAGGCAAAACATAGGGTGACACAGAACTAGCTCCAATTCATCAATGTAATGTAGGCATGTATTCCGAATATAGTCATACGTGCTTATGGAAAAGAACTTGCATGACATCTTTTGTCCTACCCTCCCGTGGTGGCAGCGGGTCCTATTGGAAACTAAGGGATATTAAGGCCTCCTTTTAATAGAGCATCGACCAAAGCATTAACACATAGTAAATGCATGAACTCCTCAAACTACGGTCATCACCGGGAGTGGTCCCGATTATTGTCATTTCGGGGTTGCCGGATCATAACACATAGTAGGTGACTATAGACTTGCAAGATAGGATCAAGAACTCACATATATTCATGAAAACATAATAGGTTCAGATCTGATGTCAGGACCCCGATTCCAAGTCACATCGATCTAGCCGGTAACACCTCATATCACTTTGCGGCCTCACACACGGTATTCCCACGGGTGTCGCCTTACCATGGCTCGGGACCGTTTGCGTCTTTTGGCTCATGTATATGATAGTGTCACTAGCATCCATATGACAGAGAACCCGGGCCGACTTGGCTAGTCGTGAATCCAAAGCGGCACTAACCCATGGGGACAGGCATACATGAATCACATCGAGCATGTCGGTTAGCGTGTGAATCCGGGCTGTAGCACTGGGCTAACAGGACTCCGGGAACCCGGGCTGTAGCAGGCTAGGCAGGACTCCGGATGTCACCGTGTGACATTTCCCCGAAGGGACAGACAAGTGTCCTGAGCAGTAGTGATGGGCTAGCAGGCTCCGGTGAACCGGGCTGTAGCGGACTACTATGGCTCAAGGAAGCACTAGACTACATTTCCCCATAAGAGAGGCTGCCAAGGATAAACAACTAGATTGTTGGATCCCACACATACCAAGCATTTCAAACATACACACAATATCCCCGATAGGTGTAAATACAACATGGCATCACAACATAACTCTACGACTCAAAGTATTTATTCATTAGGCTCTGAAGAGCGAGATATTACAAACATGGGTCTCATGACCCAACATACAGAGCATACAAGTCAAGGCACAAGTGGAAGCTTAACATGTCTGAGTACAGGCATCTAGAAATGAAAAAGGCTGATAAGCCTGACTAACTACCAGATCCTGCCGAGGCGCAAGATCGTAGCTGAGGTAACAAGCTAAACGTCGAAGTCCACACAGAACTACTAGCGAGACTGACGTCTCTCTGCAAAACATAAAATAAGCAAACATGAGTACAAATGTACTCAGCAAGACTTACATCAGAACTAACTACATATGCATCATTATCAACAAAGGGGTGGTGGGGTTTAACTGCAGCAAGCCAGCTTTGACTCGGTGGCTATCCTAACTACATTTGCAAGTAACTCTTTTGAGGTGGCGCACACGAGTCCACATATTCACCATATCAGTACACCACTATGGATCCGCTCTCGTCTCCCTACGAGAATGCCATCCATAGCACTCACGCTTATCTTGCGCATTTTAGAGTATCCACTTTCTCTTGTCAATGAACTGATATAGGCAACCCAGAAGTCCTTTACCGCGGACACGGCTATTCGAATAGATCATATTAACCCTGCAGAGGTGTACTTCTTCACACACGCTCTCGCCACTTACCACCATGTACACGTCGTGTATCTCGGCAACCTTCAAGCGGAAGCTTTGGCGAGAGTCGGCCACCGACGACTAACCACACAAGTCTCTAGTCTAGGTTTATCGCCTATTCGAGTTCCATCCGCAAGGAGATCCGGCCGGGGTGTCGCTCACGGCCCCAAACGATGTGAGCAGGGTTCCCAAGCCCACCTCGACGGGTGGTCCTACGCTTGGTACACCGTGCCATGGTGCCTAGTCTGTCCCAAGCCCACCTGTACCTTGTGCCACTTGGTAGACTACTAACACTACCTACAAACACCAGAAACTAGTTGCAACTCCTGGACAGAGATCATGTTGATTAATAATTCAAGAGGGGCCGAGTTACCGGAACCCAATGTGTGGTAGTAACTGTTCATGGATCAAAAACACAGAACTTAGTTCCTGAGGACGGCTGCAATGAGACAGCCCACCATGTACTCCTACATGGCCTCTCACCGTTACCTTTACCAAAACGTGTTCACACACTTAGCTCACAAACAGTAGGACATGTTCACACACCTCCAATTCATCCCTGATGAATTAGACCTGACACAACTCTAAGCAATAGCAGGCATGACAAACAAGCATGAATGAGTAGGCACAACAGGGCTCAAACAAGTCCTACTCATGCTAGTGGGTTTCATCTATTTACTATGGAATGACAGGTCATGCAGAGGATAAAGGGGTTCAACTACCGCAGCAAGTAACAGTTTAATCGTTGTTGTCCAAATGCGGTAAAAGAGAGCAGGAGAGAGACAGTGGGATTGTATCGGAATGAACAAGGGGGTTTTGCTTGCCTGGCACTTCTGAAGATAATATAGTTCTTCATCGATGTCATCGAACACGTCGTTTAACGTCCGCTCATCGGGAGGGATAACACCGGCAAACAAGAAAGAACACAATCAATGCAATGCAACAATATGATGCATGAATGTGACATGGCAATATGTTGTCGATTGAGCTAATGCATCTAGCCACAAGTTAAATGAAGTTGGTTTGAACCCTAGTTTCAAATTCAACTCCATATGTGAAGGTTTAAATGCCCTTTATATGATTTGTCCTAAACAACAGTCATAAGTTGTTCTAACATGCATGAAAATGGTACAGATGGATAGATTGGATTTTTCTGATAATTTTTCATATATAATTTATTTCATTCTGAGCTACGGTTGATTTTCTATGAATTTTAGAAGTTTAGATCATTTTCTGGAATTTCCTGAATAATAATAATTCCACAAAATGAGTTACTGCGTCAGCATGACGTATTAGTGACATCAGCAGGTCAACAGACGGCCCAGGTCAAACCTGACCAGTGGGGCCCATCGGTCAAGGACACGTAGTCACTACGAGGCTGACATGTGGGACCCAGTCAAAGCTGACGTGGCCAAGTCAACGTTGACAGGCGGGGCCCACTGTGGTTAGTGTTAATCTAACAGAGAACTAATACTAATTAGTTTAGGCATTGGGACCCACATGGCAGTGGCTCTAGGGTTTAATTAGCGATGTCATTAGCAGCTAATGATGGCCACGTTGACCTTGCCAGAGTTCAGCCGACGGTGACCAAATCCGACGGCGGAAGCTCGCCGGGGCTGCTACAGGCGGCGGGTGGACGCGCGAGGGCCACCAGAAGATAGCCCGCACACGCCCACATCTAGCCGGCTGCTCGGGAGGCCGCGGGGTCGCCAGAAACGACGGCCACGACCATGGAGGCAGCGGCCGGAGTTCGGTGGTGCACAGGCACGGGCTACGGAGCACGGGGAGCCCGACTGGGGTTGTCTACGGCTTCCTGGCGTAACCAGGAGCACGACCGTGCGCTCAGGTGCGACTACCGCGAGCTAAAGCGACGGCGGCAAAGAGGACGCCGGCGGTGAGCTCACGGCATGGTGGGGATCGGAGCTAGCGAGCATAAACGAGAGAGGGAGGGGACGGGTTCGACGCGGAAGCTCACAGAGAGGCTAGCGGAGGGGTCGGCGGGCGCAGGGACGGCCGGTGGGCTGCGAATCAACGGGCGGCATTCGTCGGGGCAGAGGATGATGACGAAGGTGATGGCGGCGTTCCAGGGCTTCCGGCGCCTTTTGTCTTGGTGAGGAGGAAGAGGGGGACGAGGCGGGGCTTCTTGGCGCGTCGGCGAGGCGAGGGAAGCACGGTGGCCGTGGCAAATCAAGGTTTGACGACTTTAGCTCGGCCTGGGCGCTGTGTGGGAGAGAGAGCAGAGGAGGGGGAGGAGCGAGGGAGAGCGCGAGGGGTTCCAGGGGCGTCGTGGCGTCGCGAGAGTCATCCAGAGCGTCAGGGGGAGGGGCACGCAGCCAGGCAGGAGGTGGCCAGCGCGCGTCGGGCACACGCTCGCGTCCTCCTGGCGCGGTGGAGAACACGAGTGGCAGCTGGGCTGCATAGTAGCGGGCCGCGTGGGTGGGTTGGCCTCTCTGGTGGGCTTCACAAGTGAGGCCAGGTAAGTTACAGGTACTCCCTCCTGCTCTGTTTCTATTTTAATTATTGTTTTCTATTTGTTTCAATCTGTTTTGATTTAGTTCAAGCACTAAATCATTTTTGTTTCTTCTGATAATTTTTGTAGGGACTGAAAGGAATATTCTAGAGCCCCTCACAAAATAACAGAATTATTGAAGCATTAAATATATTTATAACATATATTTGCTCCAACTCAAATACAATATGTATTAGTTCAAAGATCCAAAATGTCATGGAAAAATGTGCATCATCTCCGTTATCAAGCTTCGAGATTTTCCAAAAATGATGAACATTTTTGAAAGCCACTTTGGGTTCACTAAAAATATCTTGGTTGAACCTATTTATTTCCTTTGATGCTAGGGTTTGAAACAATCCCCATTTCAAATTCAAAAGAATTTAAACATGATGCAACACATGACTAGCTAGCTCAGTGCATACTAGAACTAGGGATGTGACAACTCACCCCCACTAAACAAGAATCTCGTCACGAAATTCAAGACGCGAGGTAAAAAGAAAGGAGGTCACAAACTATCACAGTCTTCTCGATCCAACTACCCTTCTCGAAGAAGTAGCTTCATTGCATCATATTGATCTTGACGTCTTTGCTTTCGAGATCTTCATTCACCGTGTTGACGATTGAGATAAACTCTACAGGAGACGATCTCCTCGAAGATCGAGCACTCAAGATCAACTCGCGGAATGAGATGTTGAAACATCTCGAGTTGAGACACAAAACACATCGTGAGGGATGGAAGAACAACGACAGGGTTTGATTTGGTGGGCAACAATTCCACGCCTAGAAAGATGGTGGATGGTGTCAAGGTTGCGAGGAAATAATTGCCATGATCCCGTAACGAGGCACCTTGGGAAAGGTGACTGGTGGAATTATTACCTTAAGCAGCAAAAAGAATTACTTTTGATTTAGGAATCATTGAGACTCTTTATACCAGCCTAAGGCAATCACAATCGATCGTGTGAACGAATTCGAAAGAATGGCATGCTCATACCATAATAGATGATGTGGACTACCTTGTTGAAGACAACACAATGGATGATTTTGCTTATCACCGAAAATGGATGGGACCCATGACAAGACCACTTTTGAAGATGATCCTGGATAACAACTGCAGGGAAGGACAGCCCATGGAGATTTGGCACGATGGGTTGCAAGCTGCGAACAAAATGCAAATGTTGGAATATTCCAACCATCATATCTGCCTGAGATTCAGATCCGATTGGTAATAGGATACTCCAGACTCAGCATGTCTGAAAAGGAAAGGGTGCAACACTAATCGACGACGTGATGTTGCGAGATTCTCGGGAGATGGACTATGGTAGTAAGCTCCAAAACATGAGCGGGTTCTGCTACAAACATGTGAACACGCTGTCCCAGACAAGCATGACCACATGGTAGTCTTACAATGAAACACTACCGAGTTCTGGTTGGGAACCATCATTGGAATAACGAAGTCTTGTGCATATACCTTTGGGTCCTTAAGGGTTAACACTCAATAACTTCTTTTCCTTGGACAATTCAATCAGTGTCTTGGTGTGCTAGGAATACGAATGGAGTGGAGGTAATTAATCTACCAAACCATAGAATACTTCGCATGTATGCATGAATGATTTGGGATGATTCCCGAGGAACAAAACCAATCTTTCTCGAACTCACGGCAGCAACTTGCACCAAATGCACATGAATTCAAGGAAGTCACTTCTTCCATCCAAGCATAAGCTTCATGAACGGAACATGAAGGCATTGCTTACAAAGTTTTCAACACTAGGTTTATGTTCAACATGAATCATGGGAGAGACAAGAATGCTGCTGATGGGCTCAACAACAACTCATTGGAATTTCCATATCACTGGACTTCCACCATCATGTGAACACGGTGATAGCATTGGTCGGACCAAAAGATGTAATGGTGTATGCTCGAGGGATCAACCACGAGTAAGACAACATTACGAACATCGTTGGTTCTGATTTGACTTGAAGATAGCCCATACTCAAGTCAAAGTTTTGACAAGGCAATAGATCCAACAACTGATCACAGGGACCAATCGATGAAGATATCATCTTTCTTCAACACACACACACCGGAATATCCCTTGAGGATGAACTAAGTTAGGTAAGCTTTTATCTTCCAACTCTCCAAGTTGTTGTTTAGCTTAACCAACTAGCTCAGGGGTATCCAACACGGATTCTTGGAGAAGGGGTGGTTTAGAGGAAAACCAACTTGATCACGAGCTCAATATAACAGTCAGGTAACAACCTGGTAATACTTCCAAGAAGATATTTGGAAAGTCACGAACCACCGATATATTACTAAGCTCGAGAACAATCTTGCTTTTCGTATAAGACGATATGATCAAAAGAGTGAGGGATTGACACAATCCTAACTCAATGATCGAAGAGTGCACCAGAAATAAGGACTAGGTAGCACGATCAATCTTAGGATGATGATTCAGTAACCAACACGCTAAGAATGAGAATAGTGTCCATTTACTACCAAGCAACGAGGTTGCTAGGAGTATCGATTTCACACACCACAATTCACTTGTCGGCATTCCGGTTACAACAACACGCGATCGAGGAATGAATATTGATGGTGAGAAGTATCACTGCGTCAAGAATTCATAAGAGGTGGTGCAATTCTCATGACACTCTTGACATAAAGATGGTAACGCTCCAGGGTAGAACAGAGCAAAAGTTGGATTGGCATTTTGATCTGCGGAATACAACTACTTTGACCCAATCCTAGAAATGGACAAGGTACTGGAGTTTGTTCTCCTAGTCATTCCAGAATAGAATGGCTTGACGGATCACAAGAGTAATAGGCATCAATAAACGATCGCACACATACTCTTGACTATCAATTGATAGATGAAGGTCGGAGGACAATTACAATGGGAACAACTCAAGGAACACACGATTTTCTGAGTTGTGGATGCATAGATTAGTATGTCGAGCGAAGCTCAACATTTCTTCCGGATAACCCATGCAGAGAAGGTAGAACTGGCAGAGTCACAATTATGAATGGAGAACTCCTCAAGAGTACTCTGATTGTGGTCTTTTGGTTCAACGAGGAACTTCTGCCAAAATGGTTCATGGTATTTGGAAGAAGGGAATACCACGGACCTCGAGGACTATCACAAAAGTTACTAATAACCTAAGGGTACAAGCAACACTATCAACACGAGGTAAGTAGAGTGAATCTTGGGTCAAGAACCCAGGAGTAGAATACCTACTACTAAATGGCATCACGGGATGCTTTAGAATAATGACGCTGAATCATCACACTGGGAACACGAGGCATGGCTAAATTACTAGGTGATACTCTAGACACCTAGGGTCATAATACTGGTTCCAACATATATGTCAAGGCAAGGAGTACCTCAACAGACGATTAGTGTGCTTATTCTGACCAAAAGGACACCGTGAACACGAAGGAAGAATTTGCAAATGCATCAGATAGTTTAGAAACCTGGGATGACTCGGACAACATAACGGCTGTAAATGCTCAAAAGATTTGAGACATCATGCAAAATGGTGGCATAACCACTCTACAACATCATAACAAGATTCCGAGATCAACAACAACATACGTAAATAGTAGGAACTGAACTGAGGCTTAAAACCAACAATCTTAAAGGTCTATGGATTAGTAACACGTCATCCTGATAGATAGATGAGAAGCCTAGTTCTTAAACCCCGTAGTAGAGAAGAGGATGACTCAGATCAGAAGGCCATGAGGTATAAGGAGTAAAAAGAGCCTTACGTTCCCTTCCACAATCAATTCCCTTACATAACTAAAGCATTTCTAGACACAACTTCGACCGATTTGGCTTGGTAAACCTACAGGCAGTCAGGCTCTGATAACAAAGCTGTCAGGACCCCGATTCTAAGTAACATCAATCTAGCCGGTAACACCTCATATCACTTTGAGGCCTCACGCACGGTATTCCCACGGGTGTCGCCTTACCATGGCACAGGACCGCGTTTAGCCTTTTTGGCTCACGATATGATAGTGTCGCTAGCATCCATATGACAGAGAACCCGGCCGACTTGGCTAGTCGTGAACCCAAAGCGGCACTAACCCATGGGGACAGGCATACATGAATCACATCGAGCATGTCGATTGCCAGCGTGTGAATCCGGATCAGTAGCACTGGCTAACAGGACTCCGTAACCCGGGCTGTAGCAAGCTAGGCAGGACTCGGATGTCACCGCGTGACATTTCCCCGAAGGGACGGAACCACGAACGAAGTGAAACACATGCACCCGGCTCAAGTGTCCCGAGCGGTAGTCTTTGGGCTAGCAGGACTCCAGTGAACCGAGCTGTAGCGGACTACTATGGCTCAAGGAAGCACTAGACTACATTTCCCCATAAGAGAGGCTGCCAAGGATAAACAACTAGATTGTCGGATCCCACACATACCAAGCATTTCAAACATACACACAATATGCCCGATATGTGTAAATACAACATGGCATCACAACATAACTCTATGACTCAAAGTATTTATTCATTAGGCTCCGAGGAGCGAGATACTACAAACATGGGTCTCATGACCCAACATACAGAGCATACAAGTCAAGGCACAAGCGGAAGCTTAACATGTCTGAGTACAGGCATGTACAAATGAAAAAGGCTGATAAGCCTGACTAACTACCAGATCCTGCCGAGGCACAAGATCGTAGCTGAGGTAACAAGCTAAACGTCGAAGTCCACGCGAAACTACTAGCGAGATTGAGGTCTCTCTACAAAACATAAAATAAGCAAATGTGAGTACAAATGTACTCAACAAGACTTACATCAGAACTAACTACATATGCATCATTATCAACAAAGGGGTGGTGGGGTTTAACTGCAGCAAGCCAGCTTTGACTTGGTGGCTATCCTAAACTACGACTGCAAGTAACTCTTTTGAGGTGGCATTACACGAGTCCACATATTCACCATATCAATACACCACTATGGATCCGCTCCCGTCTCCCTACGAGAACGCCATCCAAAGGACTCACGCTTATCTTGCGCATTTTAGAGTATCCACTTTCTCTTGTCTATGAACTGATATAGGCAACCCAGAAGTCCTTTACCGCGGACACGGCTATTCGAATAGATCATATTAACCCTGCAGGGGTGTACTTCTTCACACACGCTCTCGCCACTTACCACCATGTACACGTCGTGTATCTCGGCAACCTTCAAGCGGAAGCCTGGCGAGGGAGTCGGCCACGACCTGACTAACCACACAAGTCTCTAGTCCATGTTTATCGCCTATTTGTGTTCCATCCGCAAGGAGATCTGGCCGGGTGTCGCTCACGGCCCCAAACGATGTGAGCAGGGTTCCCAAGCCCACCTCGACGGGTGGTTCTCACGCTTGGTACACCGTACACGGTGCCTAGTTTGTCCCAAGCCCACCTGCATGCAGTGCCACTTGGTAGACTAGTAACACTACCTACAAACACCAGAAACTAGTTGCAACTCCTGGACAGAGATCAAGTTGATTAATAACCCGAGAGGGGCCGAGTTACCGGAACCCAATGTGTGGTAGTAACTGTTCATGGATAACAAACACAGAACTCAGTTCCTGAGGACGGCTGCAATGAGACAACCCACCATGTACTCCTACATGGCCTCTCACCGTTACCTTTACCAAAACGTGTTCACACACTTAGCTCACAAACAAGATGGGACATGTTCACACACCTCCAATTCATCCTCGATGAATCGGACTGACACAACTCTAAGCAATAGCAGGCATGACAAACAAGCATGAATGAGTAGGCACAACAGGGCTCAAACAACTCCTACTCATGCTAGTGGGTTTCATCTATTTACTGTGGAATGACAGGTCATGCAGAGGATAAAGGGGTTCAACTACCGCAGCAAGTAACAGTTGAATCGTTGTTGTCCAAATGCGGTAAAAGAGAGCAGGAGCGAGAAAGTGGGATTTTATCGGAATGAACAAGGGGGTTTTGCTTGCCTGGCACTTCTGAAGATAATATAGTTCTTCATCGGTGTCATCGAACACGTCATCTAACGTCAGTCTCACCGGGAGGGATAACACCGCAAACAAGAAAGAACACAATCAATGCAATGCAACAATATGATGCATGAATGTGACATGGCAATATGTTGTCGATTGAGCTAATGCATCTAGCCACAAGTTAAATGAAGTTGGTTTGAACCCTAGTTTCAAATTCAACTCCATATGTGAAGGTTTAAATGCCCTTTATATGATTTGTCCTAAACAACAGTCATAAGTTGTTCTAACATGCATGAAAATGGTACAAATGGATAGATTGGATTTTTCTTATAATTTTTCATATATAATTTATTTCATTCTGAGCTAGGGTTGATTTTCTATGAATTTTAGAAGTTCAGATCATTTTTCTGGAATTTCTTGAATAATAATAATTCCACAAAATGAGTTATTGCGTCAGCATGATGTATTAGTGACATCAGCAGGTCAACAGACGGCCCAGGTCAAACCTGACCAGTGGGGCCTATTGGTCAGTGACACAGAGTCAGCTACAGAGACTGACATGTGGGACCCAGTCAAAGCTGACATGGCCAAGTCAACGTTGACAGGCGGGGCCCACTGTGGTTAGTGTTAATCTAACAGAGAACTAATACTAATTAGTTTAGGCATTGGGACCCACATGGCAGTGGCTCTAGGGGTTAATTAGCAATGTCATTAGCTGCTAATGATGGCCACGTCGACCTCGCCGGAGTTCAGCCGGCGGTGACCAAATCCGACGGCGGAAGCTCGCCGGGGCTGCTACAGGCGGCGGGTGGACACGCGAGGGCCACCAGAAGATAGCCCGCACACGCCCGCATCTAGCCGGCTGCTCGGGAGGCCGCGGGGTCGCCAGAAACGACGGCCACGACCATGGAGGCAGCGGCCGGAGTTCAGTGGTGCACAGGCACGGGCTACGGAGCACGGGGAGCCCGACAGGGGTTGTCTACGGCTTCCTGTCGTAACCAGGAGCACGGCCGTGCGCTCAGGTGCGACTACCGTGAGCTAAAGCGACGGCGCCAAAGAGGACGCCGGCGGTGAGCTCACAGCATGGTGGGGATCGGAGCTAGCGAGCATAAACGAGAGAGGGAGGGGACGGGTTCGACGCGGAAGCTCACAGAGAGGCTAGCGGAGGGGTCGGCGGGCGCGGGGACGGCCGGTGGGCAGTGAATCGACGGGCGGCAATCGTCGGGGCAGAGGATGATGACGAAGGCGATGGCGGCGTTCCAGGGATTCCGGCGCCTTCTGTCTTGATGAGGAGGAAGAGGGGACGAGGTGGGTCTTCTTGGCGCGTCGGCGAGGCGAGGGGAGCACGGTGGCCGTGGCAAACAGCATCGGCGACGACGAGCTCCGCTCGGGCGCGTGTGGGAGAGAGAGCAGAGGAGGGGGAGGAGCGAGGGAGAGCGCGAGGGGTTCCAGGGGCGTCGTGGCGTCGTGAGAGTCGTCCAGAGCGTCGGGGGGGCACGCAGGCAGGCAGGAGGTGGCCGACGCGCGTCGGGCACACGCCCGCGGCCTCCTGGGTGGGTTGGCCTCTCTGGTGGGCTTCACAAGTGAGGCCAGGTAAGTTACAGGTACTCCCTCCTGCTCTGTTTCTATTTTAATTATTGTTTTCTATTTGTTTCAATCTGTTTTGATTTAGTTCAAGCACTAAATCATTTTTGTTTCTTCTGATAATTTTTGTAGGGACTGAAAGGAATATTCTAGAGCCCCTCACAAAATAACAGAATTATTGAAGCATTAAATATATTTATAACATATATTTGCTCCAACTCAAATACAATATGTATTAGTTCAAAGATCCAAAATGTCATGGAAAAATGTGCATCATCTCTGGTTATCAAGCTTCAAAGATTTTCCAAAAATGATGAACATTTTTGAAAGCCACTTTGGTTTCACTAAAAATATCTTGGTTGAACCTATTGATTTCCTTTGATGCTAGGGTTTAAAACAATCCCCATTTCAAATTCAAAAGAATGTAAACATGATGCAACACATGACTAGCTAGCTCAGTGCATACTAGAACTAGGGATGTGACAACTGAAATCATGGCACTCGGGCCCTAGTGACAAGCATTAAGCATAGCAAAGTCATAGCAACATCAATCTCAGAACATAGCGGATACCAGGGATCAAACCCTAACAAAACTAGCTCGGTTACATGATAAATCTCATCCAACCCATCACCATCCAGCAAGCTTACGATGGAATTACTCACGCACGGCGGTGAGCATCATGAAATTGGTGATGGAGGATTGTTGGTGATGACGACGGTGACGGATTCCCCTCTCCGGAGCCCTGAACGGACTCCAGATCAGCCCTCCCCAGGGAGTTTAGGGCTTGACAGTGGCTCTGTATCGTAAAACGCGATGAATCCTTCTCTCTGATTTTTTTCTCCCCGAACACGAATATATGGAGTTGGAGTTGAGGTCGGTGGAGCTCCAGGGGGCCCACGAGGCAGGGGCGCGCCCAGGGCAGGCAGGCACGCCCCCCTCCCTCGTGGAAAGGTTGTGGGCCCCCTGGCCTTGATTCTTTTGCCAGTATTTTTTGTTATTTCCAAAAATAATCTCCATGAAGTTTCGGGTCATTCCGAGAACTTTTGTTTCTGCACAAAGATAACACCATGGCAATTCTGCTGAAAACAGCATCGGTCCGGGTTAGTTCCATTCAAATCATGCAAGTTAGAGTCCAAAACAAGGGCAAAAGTGTTTGGAAAAGTAGATACGACGGAGATGTATCTCTGCACGGGAAGCGTAGCAGAGCTTAGGCTGCGACGCTCTGGACCGGGGGATGGGGATCTGTGGAAAGGGGGTGTTTGGCAGGCGTCATCTAAGAAATTCAGGGCGGCCTGGGTATGGAGATCGTTGGGTAAGCTGCACAGTCAAACCAGAAGATTTTGACAATGGAGGCCTTGTGGCGACGATGGCGGAGACAACCTTGCTAGGGTTTTGAGCGAGGGAGGGGTTGGGGTGTGTGTGTGTGCGCGCGCGCGCGCGCGCGCACGCGCTCGAGGAGGTTTTGGGATGTGTGTGTGGAGGGGGTGTTTGAGGAAATGACGTGGCTACTGAAATTTTTGATACGCGGGAGTAAAACCCGGGAGTGAAATGCTTGGGCTATTGAAAATTTGGATGATGGTGCATTGCACATTGTCCGGAAATAACAACTGTGTGTTATGAAACATAAAAACACTCGACCCAGGCAGATATTTTTGAGGGATGTGCTACCTCTTGAGCACTGTGTTGGTTTTCCCTTGAAGAGGAAAGGGTGGTGCAGCAAAGTAGTGTAAGTATTTCCCTCAGTTTTTGAGAACCAAGGTATCAATCTAGTAGGAGACTACGCGCAAGTCGCCTTGTACCTACACAAACAAATAAGAACCTTGCAACCAAGGCGATAAAGGGGTTGTCAATCCCTTCACGTCCACTTACAAAATTGAGATATGATAGAGATAATAAGATAAATATTTTTGGTATTTTTTATGATATAGATTGGAAAATAAAGATTGCAAAATAAAAGACGGAATGAATAGTAAATTGATAGGAAAATAATATGATGGAAGATAGACCCAGGGGCCATAGGTTTCACTAGTGGCTTCTCTCAAGATAGCATAAGTATTACGGTGGGTGAACAAATTACTGTCGAGCAATTGATAGAAAAGTGCATAGAGAATATCTAGGCATGATCATGTATATAGGCATCACGTTCGCGACAAGTAGCCCAAAAAAATTCTGCATCTACTACTATTACTCCACACATCGACCGCTATCCAAAGATGCATCTAGAGTATTAAGTTCATAAGAACAGAGTAACGCATTAGGCAAGATGACATGATGTAGAGGGATAAACTCAAGCAATATGATATAAACCCCATCTTTTTATCCTCGATGACAACAATACAATACGTGCCTTGCTGCCCCTGATGTCATTGGGAAAGGACACCGCAAGTTTGAAACCAAAGCTAAGCACTTATCCCATTTCAAGAAAGATCATCTAGTAGGCCAAACCAAACTGATAATTCGAAGAGACTTGCAAAGATAACAAATCATACATAAAAGAATTCAGAGGAGATTCAAATATTGTTCGTAGATAATCTTGATCATAAACCCACAATTCATCGGATCTCGACAAACACACCGCAAAAAGCATTACATTGAATAGATCTCCAAGAAGATCAAGGAGAAATTTGTATTGAGATCCAAAGAGAGAGAAGAAGCCATCTAGCTAATAACTATGGACCCGAAGGTCTGTTGTAAACTACTCACACATCATCGGAGAGGCTATGGTGTTGATGTAGAAGCCCTCCGTGATCGATTCCCCCTCTGGCGGAGTGGCGGAAAAGGCCCCAAGATGGGATCTCACGGGTATAGAAGGTCGCGGCGATGGAAATAGGGTTTCGTGGTGCTCTCGGATGTTTTAGGGGTATATGAGTATATATAGGTGAAAGAAGTCGGTCAGGGGAGCCACGAGGGTGGGGGGCACGCCTACCCCCTGGGCGCGCCCTCCTGCCTCATGGCATCCTCGTTCCTTTCTTGACGTCCACTCCAAGTCTCCTGGATTGCGTTAGTTCCAAAAATCACTCTCTCGAAGGTTTCATTCCGTTTGGATTCCATTTGATATTCCTTTTCTGCGAAACACTAAAATAGGCAAAAAACAGCAATTTGCACTGGGCCTTTGGTTAGTTGGTTAGTCCCAAAAATAATATAAAAGTGTATAATAAAGCCCATTAAACATCCAAAACAGATAATATAATAGCATGGAACAATCAAAAATTATAGATACGTTGGAGACGTATCATGCATCCCCAAGCTTAATTCCTGCTCATCCTCAAGTAGGTAAATGATAAAAACAGAATTTTTGATGTGGAATGCTACCTAGCATATTTTTCAATGTAATTTTCTTTATTGTGGCATGAATGTTCAGATCCAAAAGATTCAAGATAAAAGTTTAATGTTGACATAAAAATAATAATACTTCAAGCATACTAACTAAGCAATCATGTCTTCTCAAAATAACATGGCCAAAGAAAGTTCATCCCTACAAAATCATATAGTTTGGTCATGCTCCATTTTCGTTACACAAGAATGCTCTCATCATGCACAACCCCGATGACAAGCTGCTACGTCTTGAGCTTGCGTTGGTTTTCCCCGAAGAGGAGAGGATGATGCAGCACAGTAGCGTAAGTATTTCCCTCAGTTTTTGAGAACCAAGGTATCAATCCAGTAGGAGGCCACGCGCAAGTCCCTCGTACCTGCACAAAACGATAGCTACTCGCAACCAATGCGGTTAGGGGTTGTCAATCCCTTCACGGTCACTTACGAGAGTGAGATCTAATAGAGATAATATTTTTGGTTTTTTGGTATAAAGATGCAAAGTAAAAAGTAAAAAGCAAAGCAAGTAAATAAAGTGATGGAGATTGATATGATGAGAATAGACCCGGGGCCATAGGTTTCACTAGTGGCTTCTCTCAAGAGCATAGATATTCTACGGTGGGTGAACAAATTACTGTTGAGCAATTGACAGAATTGAGCATAGTTATGAGGTTATGTAGGCAATGATCATGTATATAGGCATCACGTCCAAGACAAGTAGATCGAAACGATTTTGCATCTACTACTATTACGCCACTCATCGACCGCTATCCAGCATGCATCTAGAGTATTAAGTTAAAAACAGAGTAACGCCTTAAGCAAGATGACATGATGTAGAGGGATAAATTCATGCAATATGGTAAAAAAACCCATCTTGTTATCCTCGATGGCAACAATACAATACGTGCCTTGCAAACCTTTCTGTCACTGGGTAAGGACACCGCAAAATTGAACCCAAAGCTAAGCACTTCTCCCATTACAAGAACTACCAATCTGGTTGGCCAAACCAAATGGATAATTCGAAGAGACTTGCAAAGATAACTCAATCATACATAAAAGAATTCAGAGAAGAATCAAATATTTTCCATAGATAAGCTGGATCATAAACCCACAATTCATCGGTCTCAACAAACACACCGCAAAAAGAAGATTACATCGAATAGATCTCCACAAGAGAGGGGAGAACATTGTATTGAGATCCAAAAGAGAGAAGAATCCATCTAGCTACTAGCTATGGACCCAAGGTCTCAAGTAAACTACTCACACTTCATCGGAGGGGCTATGGTGCTGATGTAGAAGCCCTCCGTGGTGGATGCCCTCCCATGAGCTCCTAACAGGCCCCAAGATGGGATCTCGTGGATACAGGAAGGTATGGCGGTGGAATTAGGTTTTTGGCTCCTGTTCTGATCGTTTGGGGATACGTAGGTATATATAGGAGGAAGGAGTACGTCGGTGGAGCGTCAGGGGGCCCACGAGGCAGGGGGCGCGCCCTCCACCCTCGTGACCGCCTCTGGCACTTCTTGGAGTAGGGTCCAAGTCTCCTGGATCATGTTCGGTGAGAAGATCACGTTCCCAAAGGTTTCATTCCGTTTGGACTCCGTTTGATATTCCGCTTTCTTGAAACACCTTTGAAATAGGCAAAAAACAGCAATTACAGGCTGGGCCTCCGGTTAATAGGTTAGTCCCAAAAGTAATATAAAAGTGGAAAATAAAGCCCATTATAGTCCAAAACAATACATAAAGTAGCAGGGAGCAATCAAAAATTATAGATACGTTGGAGACGTATCAGGCATCCCCAAGCTTAATTCCTGCTCGTCCTCGAGTAGGTAAATGATAAAAAGAGAATTTTTGATGCGGAGTGATACTTTGGCATAATTTCAATGTAAATCTTCTTAATCATGGTATGAATATTCAGATCCGAAAGATTCAAGACAAAAGTTCATATTGACATAAAAATAATAATACTTCAAGCATACTAATCAAAATAATCATGTCTTCTCAAAATAGCATGGCAAAAGAAAGTTCATCCCTACAAAATCATATAGTTAGGCTATGCTTCATTTTCGTCACACAAAGATGTTCCCAACTTCTATACCCCCGATGAAAAGCCAAGCAATTGTATCATACTTAAATAATCTTAAACTTTTTCAACATTCACGCAATACATGAGCGTGAGCCATGGATATAGCACTATGGGTGGAATAGAATATGATGATGGGGATTGTGTGGAGAAGACAAAAAAGGAGAAAGTCTCACATTGACGAGGCTAATTAACGGGCTATGGAGATGCCCATCAATTGATGTCAACATGAGGAGTAGGGATTGCCATGCAATGGATGCACTAGAGCTATGAATGCTCAACAAAAGAAACTAAGTGGGTGTGCATCCAACTTGCTTGCTCATGAAGACCTAGGGCATTTGAGGAAGCCCATCGTAGGAATATACAAGCCAAGTTCTATAATGAAAAATTCCCACTAGTATGAAAAAGACAACTTATGAGACTCACTATATGAAAAACATGGTGCTACTTTGAAGCACAATATATGAGACTCACTACATGAAGAACAAGGTGCTACTTTGAAGCACAAGTGTGGAAAAAAAGGATAGTAGCATTGCCCCTTTTTTATTTTTTTTATTTTTTATTTTTTTTGCCTTCTTTTTTTTTCTTTGGCCTTTATCTTTTTTTGGGACAATGCTCTATTGAATGATGGTCATCACACTTCTATTGATTACAACATAAGGATTACAACTCGAAACTAGAACAAGGTATGACTCTATATGAATGCCTCCGTGATGTATGGATGGTGCAATGAATCAAGAGTGACATGTATGAAAAATAATGCATGGTGGCTTTGCCACAAATACGATGTCAACTACATGATCATGCAATGGCAATATGACAAAAGTAAAGTATGTCATGATGATGATGAACGGAACAAAGGAAAGTTGCATGGCAATATATCTCGGAATGGCTATGGAAATGCCATAATAGGTAGGTATGGTGGCTGCTTTGAGGAAGATATAAGGAGGTTTATGTGTGAAAGAGCGTATCATATCACGGGGTTTGGATGCACCGTCGAAGTTTGCACCAACTCTCAAGGTGAGAAAGGGCAATGCACGGCATCAAGAGGCTAGCAAAGGCGGAAAGGTAAAAGTGTGTATAATCCATGGACTCAACATTAGTCAAAAGAACTCATATACATATTGCAAAAATTTAGAAGTCATCAAAAATCAAGTACTACGCCGCATGCTCCTAGGGGATAGATTGGTAGGAAAAGACCATCGCTCGTCCCCGACCGCCACTCATAAGGATGCACAAGCCAGGTACACTTCATGTTTCAAATTTGTTACATAACTTTAACCATACGTGCATGCTACGGATTTGCTAACTTCAACACAAGCATTTATCAAATTCACAACTACTCAACTAGCATGACTTTGATATTATCACCTCCATATCTCAAAACAATTATCAAGCATCAAACTTATCTTAGTATTCAACGCACTCAAAAGAAAGTTTCACATATCTTGAATACCAAGTATATTAACATTAAGCAAATTACCATGCTATTAACGACTCTCAAAATAATCTAAGTGAAGTATGAGATATCAAGTTTCTTTAAAACAAATCCACCACCGTGCTCTAAAAGATCTAAGTGAAACACTAGAGCAAAAATTATCACGCTCAAAAAGATATAAGTGAAGCACTATGAGCAAACTATCAAGCTCAAAAGATATAAGTGAAGCACATAGAGTATTCTATCAAATTTCAATTCATGTATGGCTCTCTCAAAAGGTGTGTACAGCAAGGATGATTGTGGTAAACTAACAAGCAAAGACTCAAATACAAGACGCTCCAAGCAAAACACATATCATGTTGGTGAATAAAAATATAGCTCCAAGTAAATTACCGATGGAAGTAGATTTAAAGAGGGATGCCTTCCGGGGCATCCCCAAGCTTTGACTTTTTGGTGTCCTTGGATTATCTTGGGAGTGCCATGGGCATCCCCAACCTTAGGCTCTTTCTACTCCTTGTTCCATAATCCATCAAAAGAATTCACCCAAAACTTGAAAACTTCACAACACAAAACTCAATAGAAATCTCGTGAGCTCCGTTAGAGAAAGAAAACAAAAGACTACTTTAAGGTAATGTAATTAACTCATTATTTATTTATATTGGTGTTAAACCTACTGTATTTCAACTTATCTATGGATTATAAACTATTTTACTAACCATAGATTCATCAAAATAAGCAAACAACACACGCAAAACAGAATCTGTCAAAAAGAGAACAGTCTGTAGTAATCTGTAACTAACGCAAACTTCTGGAACCCAAAAAATTCTGCCAAAATTATAAGACCTGTACAATTTGTTTATTGATCGGCAGCAATTGGAATCAGTATTTTATCACATTCTGGTTATTTTTAACAATTCGGGCACTGAGCACAAAGATTCTGGAAATTACAGCAAGATCAAATAACTATCATCCAAGAAGATCCAATAGGTTCAACTTGGCACAAACACTAATTAAAAGATAAAACCACATATAAAAAGAGGCTAGATGGATTATTTATTCCTAAACGGAAGCAAAAACTAAAACTAAAAAATAAAATTGGGTTGCCTCCCAACAAGCGCTATCGTTTAACGCCCCTAGCTAGGCATAAAGGCAAGGATAGATCTAGGTATTGCCATCTTTGGTAGGCAATCCATAAGTGGCTGTCATGATAGATTCATATGGTAATTTTATTTTCTTTCTAGGAAAGTGTTCCATGGCCTTCTTTAAAGGGAATTGGAATCTAATATTTCCTTCCTTCATATCAATAATTGCACCAATCGTTCTAAGGAAAGGTCTACCAAGAATAATAGGACATGAAGGATTGCAATCTATATCAAGAACGATAAAATCTACAGGCACATAAGTCCTATTTGCAACAATAAGAACATCATTAATTCTTCCCACATGCTTTTTAATAGTGGAATCCGCAAGATGCAAGTTTAGAGAGCAATCATCAAAATCACGGAAATCTAGCAAATCACACAAAGTTTTGGGAATAGTAGAGACACTAGCACCCAAATCACACAAAGCATGAAACTCATAATTTTTAATTTTAATTTTGATAGTAGGTTCCCACTCATCATGGAGTTTCCTAGGGATAGAAATTTTCAACTCAAGCTTTTCTTCATAAGATTGCATCAAGGCATCAACAATGTGTTCGGTAAAAGCCTTATTTTGACTATAAGCTTGAGGAGAATTTAGCACGGATTGCAACAAGGAAATACAATCAATTAAAGAGAAATTTTCATAATTAAATTCCTTGAGATCCAATATAGTGGGTTTAGCAGCATCTAGATTTCTATTTCTTTCAATCCCACTTTTATCAATTTCATCATCAAGATCTAAAAACTCTGAATTCTTAGAACGCCTTCTAGGTAAAGGAAGATCATATTCAGTTTCATCAAGATTCATATTGCAAAACAAAGATTTAATAGGGGACACATCAATAACTTTTAGATCTTCATCTTGATTTTCATAGGAATTAGAAGAACACGCTTTAATAAAGGCATCTTTGGAAGCACGCATCCTAGCGGTTCTTTCTTTGCACTCATCAATGGAAATTCTCATAGCTTTGAGAGACTCATTGATATCATGCTTAGGAGGAATAGATCTAAGCTTTAAAGAATCAACCTCAAGAGAAATTCTATCAACGTTCCTAGCCAAATCATCAACTTTAAGCAATTTCTCTTCAAGCAAAGCATTAAAATTCTTTTGTGAATTCATAAAATCTTTAACACTACTATCAAATTCAGAGGGCATCTTATTAAAATTTCCATAAGAGTTGTTGTAGGAATTTACATAATTATTAGAAGGATTACTAGGATAAGGCCTAGGATTAAAATTCCCTCTATACGCGTTGTTACCAAAATTATTCCTACCAACAAAATTCACATCCATAGATTCATTATTATTCTCAATCAAGGTAGACAAAGGCATATCATTAGGATAAGAAGAAACACTCTTAGTAAATAACTTGATAAGTTCATCCATCTTTCCACTCAAAACATTGATTTCTTCTATAGCATGCACTTTTTATTAGTAGATCTTTCAGTATGCCATTGAGAATAATTAACCATAATATTATCTAGGAGTTTAGTAGCATCTCCTAAAGTGATTTACATGAAAGTGCCTCCCGCAGCCGAATCTAAAAGATTTCTAGAAGCAAAATTCAATCCAGCATAAATTTTTTGTACAATCATCCATAAGTTCAAACCATGAGTAGGACAATTACGTATCATTAATTTCATTCTCTCCCAAGCTTGTGCAACATGTTCATGATCAAGTTGCTTAAAATTCATAATATCGTTCCTAAGAGAGATAATCTTAGCGGGAGGAAAATACTTAGAGATAAAAGCATCTTTGCACTTGTTCCAAGAATCAATACTATTTTAAGGCAAAGATGAAAACCACGCTTTAGCACGATCTCTAAGCGAAAAAGGAAATAGCTTCAATTTAACGACATCATTATCGACATCTTTTTTCTTTTGCATATCACATAAATCAATGAAGCTATTAAGTTGAGTAGCGGCATCTTCACTAGGAAGGCCAGCGAATTGATCTTTCATAACAAGATTCAACAAAGCAGTATTGATTTCACAAGATTCGGTATTGGCAAGAGGAGCAATCGGAGTGCTAAGGAAATCATTATTATTGGTATTGGTGAAGTCACACAATTTGGTAGCATCTTGAGCCATCGCGACGAACAAGCAAACTAACACACGAGCAAACAAACGGACGAGAAAAAGGCAAGCGAAAAGGAGGAGGATATTGGGAAAGAAAGGGCAAATAAAACGGCAAGGGTGAAGTGGGGGAGAGGAAAACGAGAGGCAAATGGCAAATAATGTAATGCGGGAGATAGGGATTGTGATGGGTACTTGGTATGTTGACTTTTGCGAAGACTCCCGACAGCGGCGCCGTAAATCCTTCTTGCTACGTCTTGAGCTTGTGTTGGTTTTCCTCGAAGAGGAGAGGATGATGCAAGACAAGATGGCGTAAGTATTTCCCTCAGCTTTTGAGAACCAAGGTATCAATTCAAGAGGAGGCCACGCGCAAGTCCCTCGTACTGCACAAAAGCGATAGCTACTCGCAACCAACGCGATTAAGGGTTGTCAATCCCTTCACGGTCACTTACGAGAGTGAGATCTGATAGAGATAATATTTTGGTATTTTTGGTATAAAGATGCAAAGTAAAAAGTAAAAGCAAAGCAAGTAAATAAAGTGATGGAGATTGATATGATGAGAATAGACCCAGGGGCCATAGGTTTCACTAGTGGCTTCTCTCAAGAGCATAGATATTCTACGGTGGGTGAACAAATTACTGTTGAGCAATTGACATAATTGAGCATAGTTATGAGGTTATGTAGGCAATGATCATGTATATAGGCATCATGTCCAAGACAAGTAGATCGAAACGATTCTGCATCTACTACTATTACTCCACTCATCGATCGCTATCCAGCATGCATCTAGAGTATTAAGTTAAAAACAGAGTAACGCCTTAATCAAGATGACATGATGTAGAGGGATAAATTCATGCAATATGATAAAAACTCAATCTTGTTATCCTCGATGGCAGCAATTCAATATGTGCCTTGCAACCCTTTCTGTCACTTGGTAAGGACACCGCAAGATTGAACCCAAAGCTAAGCACTTCTCCCATTGCAAGAACTACCAATCTAGTTGGCCAAACCAAACGGATAATTCGAAGAGACTTGCAAAGATAACTCAATCATACATAAAAGAATTCAGAGAAGAATCAAATATTTTCCATAGATAAGCTGGATCATAAACCCACAATTCATCGTTCTCAACAAACACACTGCAAAAAGAAGATTACATCGAATAGATCTCCACAAGAGAGGGGGAGAACATTGTATTGAGATCCAAAAAGAGAGAAGAAGCCATCTAGCTACTAGCTATGGACCCAAAGGTCTGAAGTAAACTACTCACACTTCATCGGAGGGGCTATGGTGTTGATGTAGAAGCTCTCCGTGGTGGATGCCCCCTCCGGCGGAGCTCCGGAACATGCCCCAAGATGGGATTTCGTGGATTCATGAAGGTTCGGCGGTGGAATTAGGTTTTTGGCTCCTGTTCTGATCGTTTGGGAATACGTAGGTATATATAGGAGGAAGGAGTACGTCGGTGGAGCCTCAGGGGGCCCACGAGGCAGGGGGCGCGCCCAGAGGGTCGCCCTCCACCCTCGTGACTGCCTCTGGCACTTCTTGGAGTAGGGTCCAAGTCTCCTGGATCACGTTCGGTGAGAAGATCACGTTCCCGAAGGTTCATTCCATTTGGACTCCGTTTGATATTCCGTTTCTTCGAAACACTGAAATAGGCAAAAAAACAGCAATTCTGGGCTGGGCCTCCGGTTAATAGGTTAGTCCCAAAAGTAATATAAAAGTGGAAAACAAAGCCCATTATAGTCCAAAACAATAGATAAAGTAGCATGGAGCAATCAAAAATTATAGATACGTTGGAGACATATCACAAGCCAAGCAATTGTTTCATACTTTAGTAATCTCAAACTTTTTCAACTTTCACGCAATACATGAGCGTGAGCCATGGATATAGCACTATGGGTGGAATAGAATATAATGATGGGGGTTATGTGGAGAAGACAAAAAGGAGAAAGTCTCACATTGACGCGGCTAATCAACGGGCTAGGGAGATGCCCATCAATTGATGTCAATGCAAGGAGTAGGGATTGCCATGCAACGGATGCACTAGAGCTCTAAATGTATGAAATCTCAACAAAAGAAACTAAGTGGGTGTGCATCCAACTTGCTTGCTCACGAAGACCTAGGGCATTTGAGGAAGCCCATTGTTGGAAAATACAAGCCAAGTTCTATAATGAAAAATTCCCACTAGTATATGAAAGTGACAAAACAAGAGACTCTCTATCATAAAGATCATGGTGCTACTTTGAAGCACAAGTGTGGAAAAAGAAGGATAATAGCATTGTCCCTTTTTATTTCTTTTCTCTTTTTTTGGGCCTTTCTTTTTTTCTTTTCTCTTTTTTTTATTTGGGACAATGCTCTATTAATGATGATCACCACACTTCCATTTATTTAGAACTCAATGATTACAACTCGATACTAGAACAAAATATTACTCTATATGAATGCCTCCGTGGTGTAAAGGATGGGCAATGAATCAAGAGTGACATGTATGATAAATTATGCATGGTGGCTTTGCCACATATACGATGTCAACTACATGATCATGCAAGGCAATATGACAATGACGAAGCGTGTCATAATAAATGAAATGGTGGAAAGTTGCATGGCAGTATATCTCGGAATGGCTATGGAAATGCCATAATAGGTAGGTATGGTGGCTGTTTTGAGGAAGATATAAGGAGTTTTATGTGTGATAGAGCATATCGTATCACGGGGTTTGGATGTACCGGCGAAGTTTACACCACCTCTCAATGTGAGAAAGGGCAATGCACGGTACCGAAGAGGATAGCAATGATGGAAAGGTGAGAGTGCGTATAATCCATGGACTCAACATTAGTCATAAAGAACTCACATACTTATTGCAAAAACCTACAAGTCATCAAAAACCAAGCACTACGCGCATGCTCCTAGGGGGATAGATTAGTAGGAAAAGACCATCGCTCGTCCCCGACCGCCACTCATAAGGATGACAATCAAATAACACCTCATGTTTCAAATTTGTTACACAACGTTTACCATACATGCATGCTACGGGACTTGCAAACTTCAACACAAGTATTTCTCAAATTCATAACTACCCAACTAGCACAACTCTAATATTACCATCTTCATATCTCAAAACAATCATCAAGTATCAAACTTCTCATAGTATTCAATGCACTTTTTATGAAAGTTTTTATTATACCAATCTTGGATGCCTATCATATTAGGACTAATTTTATAGCCAAAGAAAACTACCATGCTGTTCTAAAGGACTCTCAAAATAATATAAGTGAAGCATGAGAGATCAATAATTTCTATAAAATAAAACCACCACCGTGCTCTAAAAGATATAAGTGAAGCACTAGAGCAAAATTATCTAGCTCAAAAGATATAAGTGAAGCACATAGAGTATTCTAATAAATTCCAATTCATGTGTGTCTCTCCCAAAAGGTAACAAATCATACATAAAATAATTCAGAGGAGATTCAAATATTATTCATAGATAATCTTGATCATAAACCCACAATTCATCGGATCTCGACAAACACACCGCAAAAAGAATTACATTGAATAGATCTCCAAGAATATCGAGGAGAACTTTGTATTGAGATCCAAAGAGAGAGAAGAAGCCATCTAGCTAATAACTATGGACCCGAAGGTCTGTTGTAAACTACTCACACATCATCGGAGAGGCTATGGTGTTGATGTAGAAGCCCTCCATGATCGATTCCCCCTCCGGCAGAGTGCTGGAAAAGTCCCCAAGATGGGATCTCATGGGTACAGAAGGATCCGGCGATGGAAATAGGGTTTCGTGGTGCTCTCGGATGTTTTCGGGGTATATGAGTATATATGCGGAAGAAGTCGGTCAGGGAAGCCACGAGGGGCCCACGAGGGTGGGGGCGTGCCTACCCCCCTGGGCGCGCCCTCCTGCCTCGTGGCCTCCTCATTCCTTTCTTGACATCCACTCCAAGTCTCCTGGATTGCGTTTGTTCCAAAAATCACTCTCTCGAAGGTTTCATTCCATTTGGATTCCGTTTGATATTCCTTTTCTGCGAAACACTGAAGTAGGCAAAAATACAGCAATTTGCACTGGGCCTTTGGTTAGTAGGTTAGTCCCAAAAATAATATAAAAGTGTATAGTAAAGCCCATTAAACATCCAAAACAGATAATATAATAACATGGAACAATAAAAAATTATAGATACGTTGGAGACGTATCAGGATGCAGGCGGGAGCGGGAATAACAAACATCACACACGGTCGAAACATAGTAACTGTGTGTTATCAAACAGAAAAATCCTGCAGGCGGGTAGATATTTTTGAGAGGGGAAGCCTCTGGAGCCCAATGTACTGTGCTGATGTGCGTGACAGGGCACCAGCGTGGCACGCGGTTAGTGTGAGTGAACTGTGTCTATTGCATCATCCGACTTGTCTAATGTTCATAAATTTGGCGAAAATGATGCGGGAAAGGGTCAGAACATGAACACACTTGCATGTGGACCAAATATATGTATGAAAGGTGTGGTTTGATGTTCAAATACCATGCAACTTTGATGTGGCACCTATCTTGCAAAGCGCACGGTATTGCTTCCCCCCCCCCTTGTGTCGGCAGGAGGGGAATCCTAAGCTATGAACGCATGCCCGCCCCCACGGAGGTCCACCTAGCAAAGTGTGAAGTAGCAGTCTCGCCCCCATCACAACACACACATGCGCGCGCGCGCACACACACACACACACTTTCAGTCAGCGGGAGAGGGCATCTCAGCAAGATGTATCATTAAACAGACCAAGAATAATCCACCTTGGTCGTACAGCCTCTCTCTTGTTGTTGGTCAAAGTGATGGTCGTCCATGCGACCCCAGAGATGGGATAGCTAGCTCGCCAATAATCATGCAAGTAGCTAGTCCTTGAAGACAAACACTGCCTGCGTGTGGCCCAAACATATGTATGGAGGTGTTGATGTTTGAATACACAATCGAACAACTTTGATGTGGCACCGTGCTTTTTGGAACCAAAAATCCCCACACGAAGCGAGGCTTAGTTGACGATGCATATGTATGTCGCATTCACCACACTTCGAGCCGATGACGGGGATTCATGCATGCGTGCATAGTATGCACTCAAACTTAATTAGGTCTGAATCTCACCATGACCTACTATGATAACACGAACCAAAGGAAGAATCCGTGTGAGTGGGTGAGAGAGGACAACCACCATCACTTTGCATGTGGGCCAAACCATATGTTGAATACACAAAATGCACAACTTTGATGTGGCACATGCCTCGAAAATCGTAAAGTCCCCACACAGAGCGAGGTTCATGAAGCGTACTACATATGCTGGTCCCCTTCCCCCTCTTCGACACATACTATATGCTCCTACCGTGATACAACCCAAAAAGAATCCTCCTTGATGGTGAAATTAATTAACCTCTCCCGATGTAGGTCAAAGTGATGCATGCATTGACGATGATCTCGCGGGCCCGCAGATGGAAGCGTCACACGTGAGTGTCCTGGGATAACCACCGCCTGCATGCTTGTGGCCCAAAGAGGTGTTGTGTGATCTTTGAATAGCCAATGCACAACTTTGATGTGGCATGTGCCTCGGAAACCAAAAAGTCCCGACACTGAGCACGTACGCGTACATAGTATATATGGTACTCCCCTCCCACCTCTTCAACGCATACTATATACTCCCACCATAACACAAACAAAAAAAGATTCTACCTTGCTGGTCAAATTAACCTCTCTGCCGGCTGTTGGTCAAAGTGATGGACGACGACCTCGCGGGCCCACAGAAAGCATCACTTGTGAGTGAGGTGTCGTGTAGGACAACCACAGACTGCATGTGGCCAAAGCATCTATATATATATATATATATATATATATGAAAGGGTTGTGTAATGTTTTAAATAACGAATTCACGACTCTGATGTGGCACCTGCCTCACAAAACGACCAACACCCACACGGTGGCTCACGACTCGTAGTGTACTGCCAGCCACCACCACCCAGACGCCCCCCCCCCCCACACACACACCGCGCATCCACTGCAACTGCGATGCATGCTAAATTTTCCCGCGGTGAACATATGTTACCAAAGGAGGGACGTTTTAATTTTGGAAAAAAAACAGAGATCATTAAGACGTTTTAGTACATTGATTGATTTTCTAGGGGTATAATGTGCAAAATTCAAATTTGAGCTACATGCACACGTGACAATGCACCTAAATGGATTGAAAAAACACATGTGTCTCACTGGGTGCATATGTTTACTCCCCGTGCAAGAAATTTCGAACATTGAGAATCTTGATTTTTAAAATCTAGTACATCTAAAACTTATTTGAAATTCATGAACTTATCGTGTTGTCATATGGACACCAATACACAGTGGCATTGTGCATTTTTTTTGTCAAATTTGAGACAAGTTTTGATCTAATCTTTATCTTCTTACAAACGGGATAGTACTAATAATTGGGAATCAATATCGCAAACGGATTATTTATTCGAACCGTGGGCGTTAGACCAACAGTGGATACGTGCAATGCTTCGGTTCAGCAATAAAGAGGAAACATTAATCATCAAAATATAAAAGCAATATATGTGCCGCCATGCGACTCGTGTGCCATGCAAGCAGGCGTGAGTTGACGGGACACATGCGAGCAGTCCGCTGCACAGGCAGACCGGGAGGCATGCGTGCAGGTGTGTGAATTGACGGGAGGCATGCTCGCTGCACCGTGTCATCGGGATGCGTGTGAATAGATGTGTGAAATGACAGTAGGCATGCCAGCAGTATGGTGCCAAGGCTACCCGGGAGGCGAGCCAGTGGTATGACCGCCGCCCGCCTCTCTCCCACTACTCCATATTAATGGCACACCCGAGCGGACGCGCCCCTCATTCTCGCCACACAATCCTCTCTCTCCGCTTGCATCCTCGATGCCGCTCTGAGTCCTCAAAGCCGCCAGTGTATGAGGATGCCGCTGAAGCGCCCCATCGAAGGGAGTGGCAACACCGGGGCTGCTGAAGCACTAGAGCACGGCGTGGAGATTGAGACAGAGGTTGTCGTAGCCGCCGGTGAGGCATTGCTGCACCCTGACGTCATCGACGGCGTCGTGCTTCCACAGCCAGAGCCAGAGGTCCACACCGACTCCAGTGACGACTCGGGCGACGACTCCGACGATGACAGAGAACCGGTTAGTCTATACCCATTTATGTGTCAAATAGATCCTAGGGTTTATATGGTTACTCATGCGTCCTGCCTCCCCCTTTTTGGAATAGAAATCCTATGGTTATGTTCTCCCAATCCATGAAATCTGAGTAAGTTTCATTAGATCCGTGTAGTGTATTGATTGTTCGAATGGTACAAGTGATAAGTGATTAGTTGTTTCATCTGTGCAAATGATTTTTGCTAATAATCCGACTAGGTTTAGTGTTCGTGCTAATAATTCCTAGCCAGGTCTTGACAATTGATTTTGAATGACCTACATATATGTTTGTGACATTATTTTCTTTAAGATTGGTCTGTACATAGACGATTGTGCTTAAACATCGGACCATAATCTCTGGATATGTATAAAAAATAGCCATAAATTCCTAATCCTACGTTATGGCATGTAAACATTGATTTGATGCCAAATTTTGGCAACTGCCAAATGTTCAGTAGAGATTAGTTTGTATTCCAAATTTGACGCCACATTTTTTTATTATATGTATAGGTGATGTCTGACGATGTAGACAGCAAGGATGAAGATGGCCTGTCAGGACCCCGATTCCAAGTCACATCGATCTAGCCGGTAACACCTCATATCACTTTGCGGCCTCACGCACGGTATTCCCATGGGTGTCGCCTTACCATGGCCCGGGACCGTTTGCGCCTTTTGGCTCACGTATATGATAGCGTCGCTAGCATTCATATGACAGAGAACCTGGGCCGACATGGCTAGTCGTGAACCCAAAGCGGCACTAACCCATGGGGACAGGCATACATGAATCACATCGAGCATGTCGGTCATCAACGTGTGAATCCGGGCTGTAGCACTGGGCTAACAGGACTCCGGTAACCCGGGCTGTAGCAGGCTAGGCAGGACTCGGATGTCACCGCGTGACATTTCCCGAAGGACGGAACCACAGAACGAAGTGAAACACATGCCGGCCAGTCAAGTGTCCAGCGGTTGTCTTTGGGCTAGCAGGACTCCGATGAACCGGTCAGAAGCGGACTACTATCGCTCAGAAGCACTAGACTACATTTCCCCATATGAGAGGCTACCAAGGATAAACAACTAGATTGTCGGATCCCACACATACCAAGCATTTCAAACATACACACAATATGCTCAATATGTGTAAATACAACATGGCATCGTAACATAACTCTACGACTCAAATATTTATTCATTAGGCTCCGAGGAGCGAGATATTACAAACATGGGTCTCACGACCCAACATTGAAACATACAAGTCAAGCACATGCGGAAGCTTAACATGTCCGAAAGTACAGACATCTACAAATGAAAAAGGCCGAGAAGCCCGACTATCTACCGAGATCTGCCAAGGGCACAAGATCATAGCCGAGGTATCAAGCTAAACGCCGAGGTCCACGCTGAACTACTAGCGAGACTGACGTCTCTCTGCAAAAACATAAAATAGGCAAACGTGAGTACAAATGTACTCAGCAAGACTTACATCAGAACTATCTACATATGCATCGGTATCAATAAAGGGGTGGTGGAGTTTGACTACAGCAAACCAGCTTTGACTCGGTGGCTATCCTGAACTACGACTGCAAGTAACTCTTTTGAGGTGGCGCACACGAGTCCACATATTCACCATATCAATACACCACTATGGATCCGCTCCCATCTACCTACGAGAACGCCATCCATAGCACTCACACTTATCTTGCGCATTTTAGAGTATCCACTTTCACTTGTCTATGAACTGTTATAGGCAACCCAGAAGTCCTTCTCCGCGGACACGGCTATTCGAATAGATCATTTATAACCCTGCAAGGGTGTACTTCTTCACACACGCTCACCACTTATCGCCGTTTACACGACATGTACTCGGCAACCTTCAAGCGGAAGCCCAGTGAGGGTGTCGGCCACGACCTGACTAACCACACAAGTCTCTAGTCCAGGTTTATCGCCTATTCGGGTTCCATCCGCAAGGAGATCCGGCCGGGGTGTTGCTCACGGCCCCAAACGATGTGTGCAGGGTTCCCAAGCCCATCTCGACTGATGGATCTACGCTTGGTACACCGTGCCACGGTGCCTAGTCTGTCCCAAGCCCACCTGTACCAGGTGCCACTCGGTAGACTACTAACACTACCTATAAACACCAGAAACTAGTTGCAACTCCTGGACAGAGATTAAGTTGATTAATAAGTCGAGAGGGGTCAAGTTACCGGAACCCAATGTGTGGTAGTAACTGTTCATGGATCACAAACACGTAACTCGGTTCCCGAGGGCGGTTTCAATGAGACAACCCACCATGTACTCCTACATGGCCTCTCACCGCTACCTTTACCAAATCGTGTTCACACACTTAGCTCTCACACAAGAGGACATGTTCACGCACCTCCAATTCATCCCCGATGAATCGGACCTGACTCAACTCTAAGCAAAGCAGGCATGACAAACAAGCATGAATGAGTAGGCACAACATGGCTCAAACAACTCCTACTCATGCTAGTGGGTTTCATCTATTTACTTGTGGAATGACAGGTCATGCGAGAGGATAAAGGGGTTCAGCTACCGCAGCAAGTAATGTATGAATCGTTGTTGTCCTAATGCAGTAAAAGAGAGCAGGAGCGAGAGAGTGGGATTGTATCGGAATGACCAAGGGGGTTTTGCTTGCCTGGCACTTCTGAAGATATTATAGCTCTTCATCGGTGTCATCGAACACGTCGTCAGTACGTCATCTACCGAGAGGGGACAAACACCGGCAAACAAGGAAGAACACAATCAATGCAATACGACAATATTATGCATGAATGTGACATGGCAATATGATGTGATTTGAGCTAATGCAACTAGCAGCAGGTTAAATGAAGTTGGTTTGAACCCTAGGTTCAAATTCAAACTCCACATGTAGTTATTTAAATGCCATTCATTTCATTTGTCCTAATCAGTAGTCATAAGTTGTTCTAACATGCATGAAAATGGTACAGATGGATAGATTGGATTTTTCTGATCATTTTTCATATATAATTTATCTCATTTGGAGTTACGGTTGAATTTATATGAATTTTTGAAGTTTATACTATTTTCTGGAATTTTCTGAATAAGAATAAATCCAGGAAAAAAGCATTACTTCGTCGGCATGACGTCGATGTGGCGTCATCGGGTCAACAGAGCCAGGTCCGAGTCAAACCTGATGTGTCGGGTCCACACGCCGGTGACTAACTAACTAATCTAAATTAATTAGTGTTAAACTACTACTAACTAAAAATGTCAAGGAGTAATTAGACTTAATTAAAAACTAAATTAGAATTAGTCGGGCCCCGCCCACTTGTCGACCACAGGAGGTCAAACCCCTGGTCAACAGGGCCTAACCAGCCGGCGGCTCGACGCCGGCGACGACGGACGCGGCGGAGGGCTCGGGTTCGCTCTCCCGGCGCCCAAACGAGCGGCGGAGGGCACCCGCGGGGAGCTGGAGCTCGCCCGCATCCAACGCAGCAAGCAGCAGCGGCTAGGGCGGCCGGAGCTCGTCGGGAACGAGCTCGGGGCGGCGGCCGGTGATCGGGCGCAAGTGGCGCGGCGGCTACGGTGCACAGAGAAGAAAACAGAGAGGGGGAGGACGGGCAGAAGCTCACGGCGATCTTCTTGGAGTGGACGGCGAGCTCAGGGGAGGCCTGAGGCACTCGGGGCATCGAGGATCTCTCGGGCGGTCGGGGACGAGCTCGGTGAGGGCAGAGGCGTGCCCGGCGCCGAGTGGCGGAGCGAGGAGGTCGATGACGCCGAGGCGGAGCTCATGAACTCGTCGAGGGCGAGGAATGGCTCAGGCGCAAAGAACGGCGAAGCGCGGCGGCCGCCTTCAGGCGTCGCGAGGAAGAGAGCCGGGGAGGGATGGGGACGAGAGAGAGCGAGAGAGAGTCGGGCTGGCGCGTGGCATCTCCTGTGAGGTGTCCGCAAGCGGCAGAGAGGAGGTGGCTGTGGCGCTGCCTGCTGTGGCGACCACACACGCTGGCCCCTCTGGTAGGAGCTTGAGGACGGTGGCGCTGGTGGGCTGGGCTGGCCAACTGGCCAGCCAGGTGGGCTTTGGTGGGCGCCAGGTAAGTTCCTGGTGAGTCTCTGCTCTTTTCCTTTTCTTTCTCTTTTCTAATTCTGACATTTGTTTCTTGACTTAGTAAAAATGGCTAGGCACTTTCAAAAATCATGCCACTAACTGAGGTCACTGCTTGGAATATTTCCAACAAGAATATTTCAGTTGTGATTAATTGGACATTTAAAATATTTATAGTATTTAAATGCCCAAAGTCAACTACAATAAGATTTAATTCAAGGACCCCAATTGACCTAGAAAATGTGCAATATTTTTGGCAGAGGTTCAAGACCAAACCAAAGATGATGAACATTTTTGGCAAGGCATTTTGGGTTCATTGAAGATATTTTTATTTGAACCTGGTTGAATTCTTTCTGATGCTAGGGTTTGGTCAATCCCCATTTCAACTTAAATAGAATTTAAACATGGTGCAACAAGATGCAAACACCAGGCAGTACCAGAAGCTAGGGATGTGACAACTCACCCCCACTAAACAAGAATCTCGTCCCGAGATTCAGGACGTGAGGTAAGAAGACAGAGGGGCACAAAACTATCACAATCTTCTCGATCCAATTGCCCTTCTCGAAGATGTTGATTCATTCCATCATCTTGGTCTTGACATCTTTTCTTTCGAGATCTTCACTCGACACGACAACAGAAAGAGAGGGAAACCCTACAGGATTTAATCTTCTTAGAAGATCGAGCAACTCAAGATCAGTTCATGGAGTGAGGCGTAAGAACATCTCTTGAGTTGAGACACCAAACACACATTAGAAATGATGGAAAAGAAACGGATGACGAAGGTTCAAATTGGTAGGCAACCATTCCACGCTTAAGTAAAATGGTGCACGGTTTCAAAGTAGCAAGGAGATGATTGCCATGATTCCATAACGGGACACCTTAGGAAAGGTGACTCGTAGAGTTATTCTCTTAAGTGGCAAAAAGAGTTACTTTTGATTCAAAGATCATTGACACTCTTTATACCAGCCTAAGGCAATTCACAACAATCGTTTGGCGGAGTACAAAGGGATGGCATACACGGACTAGAATGGATGATGTGGACTACCTTGTTGAAGACAACGCAAAGGATGATTTTACTTGCTGCGTGCTCTCAAGAACTTGAGAATTCCATATTCACCAAGGTTCTATCAACATCCGTGTCAAGGATCCCGGCAACACAACATACTACCATGATGAATAGTGATGGACGATGCAGATGCATAGGAAGATAACACCTCCTCAGATTTCACCTTAGCGAGGCCAAGGAAACAAAATCTGGATGATCGACCGAGAGACATTTAGCACTTCGCTTCTAATGTTCTCCTTGATGTACTGGTTACCATCGGCATGCTTTAAAGCATCAACATAGCGATTAAGTAGTGGTCGGACCTCGAAATACAAAGGATCCATAAGAAATAACTTCTGGAGTAAATCCTACGAAATCCTTATGGGGAGGTGGCCAACTTTCTCAATTAAGATACTACGATAATAGGTCTCTCGGCTGGGTGTGTTGGCCACGACATGCACTTACCGGGTTATAGAGAGACCATTAGTATAGTTCTTGGGAAATGTTCCAACCATCATATCTTCCTGAGATTCAGATCTAGTTGGGGTTAGGACATTCCAGACTCATCAAGTCTAGAAAGAAAAATGGAAGTTTGCAACACAAATCGATGAGATGGCGTTGCGAGATTCTCGAGGAATGAACTAAGATAGCAAGCTCCAAAACATGAGCTGGTTATGCTAAACACATGTGAACACGTTGTCCCAGACAAGCATGACCAGATAGTAGTCTTATGATAAAACACTACTGAGTTCAGGTGGGGAACCATCATCGAGGATATCAAAGTCTTGTGCACTCAAATTAGACTTCTTTACCTTGAACAAATCACTCAGTGGCTTGTGTGCTAGGAATTCATATGGAACGAAGATGATCAGTCTAACATACCACAGAATACTTTGCACGTGCATGGCTGACTTGGGATGATTCCAGAGGAAACAACATTGACTTTCTCGATTTCATGGCGGCAACTTACACCTAATGCACGTGAACTTGGAGAAAGTCACTTCTTTCACCAAAACATATACCTCGTGAGCGGAACACGAAGGCAATGCTTACAAAGTTTCCAACACTAGGTTGATGCTCAACATGAATCATGGGGGAGACAAAATGTTGTTGATGGGCTCAACAACAACTCATCGAAATTTCCATATCACTGGACTTCCGCCATCATGTGAACACGGTGATAGTATTGGTCAGGCCAAAAGATGTAATGGTGTATGCTCGAGGGATCAACCACGAGTAAGACAACATCACGAATATCGTTGGTTCTGATTTGACTTGACGATGGCCCATACTCAAGTCAAGGTTTTGACAAGGCAATAGGTCCAACAACTGATCACGAGGACCAATCAATGAAGATATCATCTTTCTTCAACACAAAGTCAAAAGGATATCCCTTAAAATGAACTAAGTCGGACAAGCTTTCATCTTCCAACTCTCCAAGTTGTTGTTTAGCTTAACCAACTAGCTCAGGGTTATCCAACATGGATTCTTGGAGAATGGGTGGTTTAGAGGAAAACCAATATGATCACGAACTCAACATAGCGGTCAGGTGACAACCTGGTAACACTTCCGAGAAGATTTTCGGAACATCACGAACCACCGATATATTACTAAGCTCGAGAACAATATTGCTTTTCAGTGCAAGACGATATGATAAAAGAGCAAGGGATTGATATAATCCTAACTCATTGATCGAAGAGTGCACCAGAATAAGGACTAGGTAGCACGATCAATCTTAGGATGATGATTTAATAACCAACACGCTAAGAATGAGATTATTGTCCATTAACTACCAAGCAACGAGGTTGCTAGGAGTATCGATTTCACACATCACAGTTCACTTGTCGGCATTCCGGTTACAACAACACGGAACCGAGGAATGAATAATGATAGCGAGAAGTATCACTACGTCAAGAGTTCATGAGAAATGGTGCAATTCTCATGACAATCCTGACATAAAGGGGGTAATACTCCAAGGTAGAACAGAATCAAAACCTGGATTGGCATTTTGATCTGCGGAATACAACTGCTTTGACCCAATCCTAGAAATGGACAAGGTACTGGAGTTTGTTTCTCCTAGTCATTCCAGAATAGAATGGCTCGACGGACCACAAGGATAATAGGCATCGATAAACATGATCGCACACATACCCTTGACTATCAATTGATAGACGGGGGTCAGAATACAACTAAGGAGGAACAACTCGAAGAACATATAACTTTCTGAGTTGTGGATGCATAGGTTAGTATGTCGAATCAAGTTCAACAGGTTTCTTCCGGATAACCTATGCGTATGGGTAGAACCGAAGAGTCGCAATATGGAATGGAGTACTCCTCAGGAGCACCCTGGCTGTGATCCTTCGGTTTAGCGAGGAACTTCTGCCATAGACGGTTCATAGTATTTTGAAGAAGGAAATACCACGGACCTCGAGGACTATCGCGAAGTTACTAATATCCTAAAGGAACTAGAAAACTCTATCAACATGAGGTAAGTAGGGTGAATCTCGGGTTCAAGAACCCAGAAGTAGAATACCTACTACTAAATGGCATCACGGGATGCTTTTCGAGAATGATGGCCGTAATCATCACATCGGGAACACAAAACATGGCTAGATTACTAGATGACTCCACAAACACCTAGGGTCATAGTACTAACTCCAGCATATATGTCGAGGCAATAGGGTACCTCAACTCACCGATTAGTGTGCTTAATCCGCCCAAAAGGACATCGAGAACGGGAGGAAGGAATTTGCAAATGCATCGATAGTTTAGAAACTGGGATGACTCGGACAGCATAACGGCTGTAAATGCTCAAAAAGATTTGAGACATCATGCAAAATGGTGGCATAGCCACTCAACAACATCATATCAAGGTTCCGAGATCAACAGTTAACATATAGAAATAGTAGGAACTGAACTGGGGCGTAAAACCAACAATCTTAAAGGTCTATGGATTAGTAACACGTCATCCTAATAGATAGATGAGAAGCCTAGTTCTTAAACCCCGTAGAAGAGAAGAGGATGACTCAGATCAGAAGGCCATGAGGTATAAGGAGTAAAAGAGCCTTACATTCCCTTCCACAATCAATTCCCTTACATAACTAAAGCATTTCTAGACACAACTTCACCAGTTTGGCTTGGTAATCCCTCTGACGATTAGGCTCGATACCAAAGCTGTCAGACCCCGATTCCAAGTCACATCGATCTAGCCGGTAACACCTCATATCACTTTGCGGCCTCACGCACGGTATTCCCACGGTGTCGCCTTACCATGGCCCGAGACCGTTTATGCCTTTTGGCTCACGTATATGATAGCGTCGCTAGCATCCATATGACAGAGAACCCGGGCCGACATGGCTAGTCGTGAACCCAAAGCGGCACTAACCCATGGGGACAGGCATACATGAATCACATCGAGCATGTCGATCATCAACGTGTGAATCCGGGCTGTAGCACTGGGCTAACAGGACTCCGGTAAACCCGGTCAGAAAGCTAGGCAGGACTCCGGATGTCACCGCGTGACATTTCCCGAAGGGCAGACACAAGAACGAAGTGAAACACATGTCGGCCAATCAAGTGTCCAGATCAAGAGTCTTTGGGCTAGCAGGACTCCGGTGAACCGGGTCAGAAGCGGACTACTATCGCTCGTGAAGCACTAGACTACATTTCCCCATATGAGAGGCTGCCAAGGATAAACAACTAGATTGTCGGATCCCACACATACCAAGCATTTCAAACATACACACAATATGCTCAATATGTGTAAATACAACATGGCATCACAACATAACTCTACGACTCAAATATTTATTCATAAGGCTCCGAGGAGCGAGATATTACAAACATGGGTCTCACGACCCAACATTCAGAGCATACAAGTCAAGCACATGCGGAAGCTTAACATGTTTGAGTACAGACATCTACAAATGAAAAAGGCTGAGAAGCCTGACTATCTACCAGATCCTGCCAAGGGCACAAGATCGTAGCTGAGGTATCAAGCTAAACATCGAGGTCCACGCTGAACTACTAGCGAGACTGACGTCTCTCTGAAAAAACATAAAATAGGCAAACGTGAGTACAAATGTACCCAGCAAGACTTACATCAGAACTATCTACATATGCATCGGTATCAATAAAGGGGTGGTGGAGTTTGACTGCAGCAAGCCAGCTTTGACTCGGTGGCTATCCTGAACTACGATCGCAAGTAACTCTTTTGAGGTGGCACACGAGTCCACATATTCAACCTATCAATACACCACTATGGATCCGCTCCCGTCTACCTACGAGAACGCCATCCATAGCACTCACGCTTATCTTGCGCATTTTAGAGTATCCACTTTCACTTGTCTATGAAATGTTATAGGCAAACCAGAAGTCCTTCTCCGCGGACACGGCTATTCGAATAGATCATTTATAACCCTGCAGGGGTGTACTTCTTCACACACGCTCTCACCACTTATCGCCGTTTACACGACATGTACTCGGCAACCTTCAAGCGGAAGCCCAGCGAGGGTGTCGGCCACGACCGACTAACCACACAAGTCTCTAGTCCGTGTTTATCGCCTATTCGGGTTCCATCCGCAAGGAGATCCGCCGGGTGTCGCTCACGGCCCCAAACGATGTGTGCGAGGTTCCCAAGCCCATCTCGACGGATGGATCTACGCTTGGTACACCGTACACGGTGCCTAGTCTGTCCCAAGCCCACCTGCATCGGGTGCCACTCGGTAGACTACTAACACTACCTATAAACACCGTAAACTAGTTGCAACTCCCGGACAGAGATCAAGTTGATTAATAAGTCGAGAGGGGTCGAGTTACCGGAACCCAATGTGTGGTAGTAACTGTTCATGGATCACAAACACAGAACTCAGTTCCTGAGGACGGTTTCAATGAGACAACCCACCAGGTACTCCTACATGGCCTCTCACCGCTACCTTTACCAAATCGTGTTCACACACTTAGCTCTCACAGAGTAGGACATGTTCACGCACCTCCAATTCATCCCCGATGAATCGCACTGACTCAACTCTAAGCAAGCAGTGTGCATGACACACAAGCATGAATGAGTAGGCACAACAGGGCTCAAACAACTCCTACTCATGCTAGTGGGTTTCATCTATTTACTGTGGAATGACAGGTCATGCAGAGGATAAAGGGGTTCAGCTATCGCAGCAAGTAACAGATGAATCGTTGTTGTCCTAATGCAGTAAAAGAGAGCAGGAGCGAGAGAGTGGGATTGTATCGGAATGAACAAGGGGGTTTTGCTTGCCTGGCACTTCCGAAGATATTATAGCTCTTCATCGGTGTCATCGAACACGCTGTCAAGACGTCTGCTCACCGAGAGGGGACAAGCACCGGCAAACAAGGAAGAACACAATCAATGCAATACGACAATATGATGCATGAATGTGACATGGCAATATGATGTGATTTGAGCTAATGCAACTAGCAGCAGGTTAAATGAAGTTGGTTTGAACCCTAGGTTCAAATTCAAACTCCACATGTAGTTATTTAAATGCCATTCATTTCATTTGTCCTAATCAGTAGTCATAAGTTGTTCTAACATGCATGAAAATGGTACATATGGATAGATTGGATTTTTCTGATCATTTTTCATATATAATTTATCTCATTTGGAGTTACGGTTGAATTTATATGAATTTTTGAAGTTTATACTATTTTCTGGAATTTTACGAATAAGAATAAATCCAGGAAAAAAGCATTATCATACAAGATGACGTCGATAAGACGTCATCGGGTCAACGGAGCCGGGTCCAGTCAAACCTGATGTGTCGGGTCCACACGCCGCTGACTAACTAACTAATCTAAATTAATTAGTGTTAAACTACTACTAACTAAAAATGTCAGTGGAGTAATTAGACTTAATTAAAAACTAAACTAGAATTAGCTGGGGCCCTGGGCCCACTTGTCAGCGACCCTGGGGAGGTCAAACCCCTGGTCAACAGGGCCTAACCGAGCGGAGGGCTCGGGTTCGCTCTCCCGGCGCCCAAACGAGCATCGGAGGGCACCCCGCGGGGAGCTGGAGCTCGCCCGCATCCAACGCAGCAAGCAGTAGCGGCTAGGGCGGCCGGAGCTCGTCGGGAACGAGCTCGGGGCGGCAGCCGATGATCGGGCGCAAGTGCCGCGACGGCTACGGTGCACAGAGAAGAAAACAGAGAGGGGGAGGACGGGCAGAAGCTCACGGCGATCTTCTTGGAGTGGACGGCGAGCTCAGGGGAAGCCTGAGGCACTCGGGGCGTCGAGGGGGATCTCCGGTGACGGCGGTCGGGGACGAGCTCGGTGAGGGCGAGGGCGCGCCGGGCCGAGTGGCGGAGCGAGGAGGCCGGTGACGCCGAGGCGGAGCTCATGAACTCGTCGAGGGGCGAGGAATGGCTCAGGCGCAAAGAACGGGCGGCGGCGGCGGCGGTTGCTCAGGCGTCGCGAGGAAGAGAGCCAGGGGAGGGGATGGGGACGAGAGAGAGCGAGAGAGAGTCGGGGCTGCGCGTGGCATCTCCCAGAGGTGTCCGGGCAAGGTGCAGAGAGGAGGTGGCTGTGGCGCGTGCTCAAGCTGGGCGACCACACGCTGGCCCTCTGGCAGGAGCTTGAGGACGGTGGCGCTGGTGGGTGGGCTGGCCAACTGCCAGCCAGTGGGCTTTGGTGGGCGCCGAGTAAGTTCTGGTGAGTCTCTGCTCTTTTCCTTTTCTTTCTCTTTTCTAATTCTGACATTTGTTTCTTGACTTAGTAAAAATGGCTAGGCACTTTCAAAAATCATGCCACTAACTAAGGTCACTGTTTGGAATATTTCCAACAGTAAATATTTTAGTTTGTGATTAATTGGACATTTAAAATATTTATAGTATTTAAATGCCCAAAGTCAACTACAATAAGATTTAATTCAGTGACCCCCAATTGTCCTAGAAAAATGTGCAATATTTTTGGCAGAGGTTCAAGACCAAACCAAAGATGATGAACATTTTTGGCAAGGCATTTTGGGTTCATTGAAGATATTTTTATTTGAACCTGGTTGAATTCTTTCTGATGCTAGGGTTTGGTCAATCCCCATTTCAACTTAAATAGAATTTAAACATGATGCAACGAGATGCAAACACCAGGCAGTACCAGAAGCTAGGGATGTGACATGGCCAGAGGAGGTACAAGAGGAAAATCTCGAGAGTGCTTTATGTGGGAATGCATAACAGGCGTATTAGGTCTTGGGATGGCGGCTTTCGATGCCAATTTTGCAACCAAAAGCTTCATCACGCAGATGAAAGTGTTGTGGCGCACGACGCGTACGCCGTGTACCTGGAGAAGCTTCAGGATCGTGCCGGCAGATGAGATGAGATGTGGGATCGAACTATGTATATGGCTATGTAGTGTCTTAATGACGGTTGAACTATGTACTTATGGTTGAACTATGCTTGTGTACGCTTATTATCTATGTCTGAGTATGTTTAATCTATGTTTACTTATGTCTAAATGTGGGATATGGATGCAATCAGTTCGGTTGATGGAATCTACCTCCGTCCTGGTTTATTGATCCTCTTTGTAATTTGTGTTAAATTTTGACCAAAGATTTAACTGACAAAATGTTAGTGTAGGTCAGCAAAAATTATATCGTTGGATGCGTATTTGAACATAGTGTTCAATGATATAATTTTTGGTGACATGCATAAACATTTGTTAGTTAAATATTTGGTCAAAATTTGGCACAAATTACAAAGGGGACCAATAAACCAGGATGGAGGTAGTGCGTCAATCACACAAGGTTCCTAAAATTGGAACCGTGTGCAATGACTTTCATTTTCCCTGTTACGTCCATCACACACGGCTGGCTCTAGCAAACCGTCGCCTCCGAAACTCTTTGTGGGACAGAGAACCCTCACCCAATTGAAAAAAAAAGAAAACCCTCACCATCCCCACGTCACAAAAACCCTCACCCCGCCCGCCACCCCCTTCGGTCCCCATTCACACCTGCACAAGCTCCTCAGCGTCTATGCATGGCATCGCCTAGCGCCGCGCAACCACTTAGCTCGACGCATGTCGCTGCCGCCAGGCTGCCGGTAAACCCCACCGCATTTTTTCACTTCCGCTTGTCGCCGCCTATCACGAACGACTTTCTCGACACTGCTCGCGGTCGACCCAGCTCCGCCCGGTTGGGGAATACACCGCATTGAGGGTTTTTTCTCATTGACAACAAGGTAACTAATTCAATGAGATATTATCTCATCTCTTATCCCAGTTCATCTGCCTCCTTTAATCACCCGGCCGAAATAGCTGTGAATTCATTTCTATTCGAGCTGATTTGAGGATTTTCTTTCATTCATAGAGTGTACAGTGCATGGACACATCAGGACTTTGCGGCCTCGGATAGACATCCATGGAGTTCCATCTCACCGTACCATATGACTTAAGGATGCGCGCGGTATGTTCAATCTCACCCTAAATCAGTTGGCATGGCCTACTTTCCTGAACATATACTATATATTGCTGCATTTGGATAAAAGGTGCCACATGCAGCATATACGTCAAAGGGGATTTCCCCCTTCTTTTTATATTAGGCAAATTAATGATGTATTGTTCTTTCGATTACTCTCATATTTCCATGACATCATGGTTACTCTATCTGTTTAATTATAGAATTTTGTCCTTTGATTTCAACTGTTGTATAGTTCTTTCAATTTCACTCATATTTGCGTGTTACCATATTCTTTAAGAATCCTACCATTTTCTACAACGCATCCCTTGCTATGTAACAGAATCTGTAGTACACAATCTTTCCCTTTACATAAATCAAGACTACAGGGATGTCATACTGAACATAAACCATGGATTTACAATTGTTGCTTCTGTAAGACTTGATGAATGTGGTCACTCCTATTTTGCCAAGGGCCTTTGGACATAAATTTCTAAGTTTTATGTACTGAAATCTGGCACTAAAATTGCACTGCACATAAAAGACTCTGGTCATGAGATATATGCTAACTTCCCCGACGATATCATCCGTCCAGACTTTTTTCGAAGTAAGTGTTGTTTTCAAGTATCTGCATGTTGACTTACCCAACAATATCAAAGGAATTTTGTAGTATTTAAGCAACCAATTGTTATTCCATTTTCTTACTCTATTCCTACCTACTAACTTCTAGTTACCAATACACTTTTCTATTGCCCTGTTTTAACTAAATATTCCCTATACTCCCACTTCTATCAGAAAGCGCCGCTGATGAGGAGTGTCCGGAGGTGGAGAATGGGGCTGCCAACAAGCGAAGGCGGGTCAAGCAAGAACCGCAAGCGACTCCAGCAGGCCTAGACTTCATCAGTAGCCTCCCCGATGATATGTTGACAGTTATCATCTCCCTCCTCCCAATCCAATATGGGGCGCAGACAACCGTCCTTTCCCGGCGGTGCCACCCCCTACGGAGCTCCACCCCTCTCGACCTCATTGACGCCCACGAGCTCTACCATGGCTATCACAAAATCTTGGATGCATTCTCCAAGATCCTCGACAGTCACCCTGACCCAACCAGAGGCCTTAGCATGGGCAAGTTCCATTCCAATGGCAAGGACCGAGCCAAGCTTGACGACTGGTTTTGATCCCCCGCCCTAGATCAGCTCGAGGAGCTCACTTTTGATGATGGGCATATGCACTCTCTGCCAACATTCACGCTCCGCCTCGTGCCCACGCTGCGCGTCGCCAAGTTTAGGAACTGCCATTCCCCCCTAATGACGCGCCCGCTCTTATTCTACCATGACTGAAGTGCCTCGAGCTCGTTGATGTCTGCCTCCCAAACTGTGACATGGAGCGCCTGCTCCATGGCTGTACTGCACTCGAGCACCTTCGTCTTCAGGCGATCAATGGGTTGAGTAGCTTCTACATCACCTTCATGACTCTCCGGACTATTTATGTGTGTTGCTGGTGCTGCAAGAAGACATCACAAGATGTGTACCACGGTATGGTCATTGAGGACACACCTTCACTTGAGAGATTACTTGTAGTTGATCAAGAAGGTCCAACAAGAATCAATGTCATTTCGGCGCCAAAATTGATAGTGGTGGGCTACTCGTCTGACAAATACTCCAAACTTGTTATTGGATCCACACCCGTTCAGGTACAACAGCCGCCTTCTACCTCTCCTTCTAGAAATTAATATTATTTCTAATTTTCAAGATGTATGTTTGTCTGTCATCCAGAAAATGATTCCGACAAGCTTGACCCTGAAACTGCGCACAGTGAAGGTCTTGGCACTAGAATCTATCAGCCCCAACCTGGAGCAAGTTTCAGTTTCATGAGATGCTTTTCGTGCCTGGAGAAGCTATATAGCGAGGTGATGTTATTTCCTGCTAAATGTTAACCATAAGGGAGTTCAATTTGTGACACCTTTTTCCAAGTTTACAATGACAATGTACTATGATATCTGAAGGATTTTTGGAGGATTTTGGTACATACATGCCCCCCCCCCATATTGGTTGCTTGATCCATGTGGTTACAATCCATAAGCATTTCTCCTTTGGATTCATATGTACTAGTTTTCATAGGGAACTTTTCATCCACTCCAACCTCTTGTGAAGAAGGCTACATTTTTTAAGATTGTAATCAAATGCCCATGTTAATCATGTCGGATCGAAGATGGCCCGTTAGTGCATTTTACAAATCCTACAAACCAAATAGGCATGTAGTGTAGTTCAAAACTGCATGTAGGCACTAACACGTTTTCTTCTTTTGCAGATAAGATTAGGCCCGTGGTGGATAATGTGACACAGTATAACAATCACATCGAATGCCTAGATCTGTATCTCTCAGAAATTACTTTGAACTCCTACCGAGGGACTTCGCCGGAGATTATATTCACCAGGTTCTTTGTTGTTAGAGCAAGGGTGCTGAAGGTAATGAGATTTGCCCTACATTTATTTCGCAAAAATGAATGGTTTATTGATCAGCACCGCCGGCTGCGCGGAATGGAATAGGCTCCAAAAATGCTGAATTTCATTTTGGAACTTCAGATGACAGAGTAAACGAAAGTCATCGTATCAACCCCATACATGACTTCTCAGTGGCTGACCCCTTTGCAAAAATTATGAGGTTTTGAAACCAGCCTTACAAGTGGTAATATTAGTTTGAAACTCTCTTATATCCATGTTCAGCGGATTAGTGCGAGCGTTTGCAGCTGATGAGCTGAATTTCATTTCTAATATCAGTTTGAACCTTGTAATCCTCCAATTTGAGCCATATAACTATGGAATTTGAGCCTTGTAATATTTTGAGCTTTTGTGGTACGATCGTTGAAAAGGCATCGTATGAGACTCGTATATTGGTAGCACTATTTTGACCTTAATATGCAATGGACTTAGATTTTATTAACCATTCTTGAATCTGTTTACCTTGTCGATCTCATAGCACACAATCTGTACAGCTAACTCGACTGTGATCTTCGACATTATTGCACACAATTGGTTACTTCAACCGTGTGCCCTGTAGAGCGCATAATTAATTATCGCACTCGAGTGTCCATCATCACCTTTCTATGTAACTTTGGCCTCATCACCCACGGGTAAACTTATGACCGAAGTCATTCCACACACTTCGTTTTTACAAAGCTTTTTGCCAATAAACGCTCATGATTTGTCCCTCTTCTAGCTGGGCGGGAAGCTTTTGCGGTAAACTGCGCGGTAGCGCGGGAACAGGCTCACCGATGATACATTTGGCGCCCCTTCGAGCCCATGCGTGGTCAAACGAAAAGTGTGTGGTGTGTCAAGCGTGCACTGGAATCCTCCGCTATGAACGCGGTGACAAGACGTGATGATTACAGGCCGCCTGGCCCCCATTTATTACAGCGGCCATTTAACCCTTGTGTCTCTTCAACCTTTCGATCGTGCCACACCATTGCAATAAGCACACCCACCTTGACAAATTCTTATAGGGTATCCAGCGCGGCTCCAATGGCGCTCTGAGCGGCTGTCGACGACGATCGGCAGTTCACCATGCATGCCATGGTGGACACCCACAGAAGGTTCATGGAGCTCTCGGTGGTGCACACCAACAACCCGGTCTGGGTGGAGCACTCCATCCACATCATGGAGTTTTTGCTTGCTGAGGAGAAGTACAAGGTGGTCGGGATCGACCTTGAGTACACCCGCGCTCGTGTCGGGTCTCGTCCCAAGGTCGTCGTCACCCAGATGTGCGTGCACAATCACGTCCTCGTCTACCACTACTGCCTAGCCACAAGGCCTTGTGAGCGTTTCGCCAGGTTTGTCAACAGCGCCCACTACATGTTCGCTATGGTGGACATCACCAACGATGTAAAGATGCTCAATAATTCGGGCATCGCCTGCCAGAATCTTGTCGACATCCAGAGCCAATACAAGATCTGGGGCAACAACGAGCATGAGAAGGACTCGCTGGTTCACCTTGCCGAGGCCATCATCGATCCCTACTACAGAGACCTGAAGGATTCCTGCAACAAGGACAAGCATGCCTGGCACTCGGCCTGGATGGAGAAACTCGACAAAGCTCACGTCGTGTACGCGGCCAAGGAGGCGTACACGAGCTACGACATGTACAGGCAGATCATTGACATGAGGAAGTGCCTCCTTCCCCAAAATGGCCAGGGATCCAGCCGAAAGCAGAGCAATGGCAAGCGTCGTTGCAACAAGTAGATGATTAGATTCCCGTTTCTCCTAGTTTAGTACGCATGTAATTGCTTACTTTGGTGTGTGGAAATGTTATGTGTGTAGTCACTTGTGTAATTGTATGCTTAATTTGGTTATGCAATGCTGCCTTTTTAAGTATATATGTTGATGCTCTGTAGACAGAGCAAATCACATCGCACACGGACTAAACAATGGAACCCGTCGGTGATGATTTCATCAATCACTGACAATTGTATACCAGCAATCGTTTGCTCACAACACACACGACTTGTTAACAGGAATCGTCTATGTTGTTATCGGTCTTCCCACACATTTCCGATTACATACCTGTTTGTCGCGTATCACACACATCTTGTTAAGTTGAACCGTATGTGTTCTCTTGGCTCAATGCAAACAGTTCATCCGAGTGAATTGCATGTCATATATCGCACACACCTTCATCTGGCTTCCCGTTTCTGTTGTTCTGCATCATCATAAACAGTTTATCCAAGTGAAGTGTATGTCGTATATCGCACACGCCTTCATCTGGCTGCCCGTTTCTTTTGTTCTGCCTCATCGCAAACAGTTCATTGAACTAAACTGTATGACCCGCATCGCACACGCAACTAAAATCTGAACCGTGTTTGATGTATCCTTCATCGCAAATGTTTTGCATCTTTTTGACGGGTTTTTTACATCAACGTTTGCGATTAATGCACCGCACATAGTTTCGTCGAAGGGTCTCTGATCGTAGTGTCGCGTTAGCAGCATCCTGCAGTAGTGAATGTAACACTTTGAGCCAAATACCCGAAAGTATGCAACTTGTGGCTTGTTAATGGTGAGTAGCTCGTACGCTGTTTTATGAAGAAGCTTGTGAAGATAAAGTCGATTTTTAGCATGACAAGCCGTCTCAACCGCTTCCTCCCAAAAGTGTCTTAGTGTCTTGTGTTCATCGAGCATTGTTCTTGCCATCTCGATAAGGGTACAGTTCTTCCTCTCAACAACTCCATTTTTTGAGGTGTGTACGTAGCTGAGAACTCATGTGAGATGCCTTCCTCGTCAAGAAAGGTATCCACATTGGCATTCTTGAACTCTGTTCTTTTGTCGCTCCGAACCTTCTTGATCTTCACTTCAAATTGATTTTGGTCCTTCCTAGCGAAGTTATTGAAGATCTTTTGTACCTGTGATTTGTCATCGAGAAATAACACCCACGTAAATATGAAAAAAATCATCAACTATGGCCAAACCGAAAGAGTTACCACCAAGGCTCTTGTAAGCATTGGGACCGAAGAGATCCATATGGAGTAGCTCAAGTGGTCTCCTTGTGGTCATGATGTTCTTCACGGGATGACTTCCTCCAACTTTCTTCCCTGCTTGGCAAGCACTGCAAAGTCTATCCTTGTCAAAGATAACACCTTTCACACCAAGAATATGATCTCCTTTAACAAGTTTATCAAGATTTTGCATGCCAACATGCCCTAGCCTTCTATGCCATAACCAACCTGTAGAAGATTTTGCAATAAGGCATGTACGAGATTGGGCTCTTTTATTGAACTCAACAATGTATAGATCACCTCCACGAATGCTGGCAAAGACCAGATTATGATTATCTTGATGAAATAGTTACAATCTACTTTGGTAATTAGAACATTGAAACCAAAGTCAGCTAGTCTAGATACGGAAATAAGATTTTATCCAAGAGGTTCAACAAGCATGACATTTTGTATGGAGCTATCATTGGATATGGCCACCTTACCAAGGTCAAGTACCTTACCCTTGGAGTTGTCTCCAGAAGTCACATACTTGCATGGACCATCATTATTAGCAAGCCCGTGAAACACATATCTATCTCCGGTCATGTGATTGGTGCATACACTATCAAGAATCCATTATTTTCCTCCGGCCATGTAATCTCGAAGATTTTCCATGAGACTAAGATTTCTCATAGTCTTCTCATATTCAATGTCGAACTCTTGGTCCTCATCATAGTAGCCATGTTCAACATCGTCATCATCAACATGTATGTGATCATCACCTAGGGAAATGGATTCATTAGTTTCATGATCATGACAATGTTCAAGTTTTTGAATTCTAATAGCTTGCATAATAATGTTGCTAATGGTTCCAACATCACCTTTAGCACGCATGAGATCACGAAGCTCAAATAGACAATCATCAAACTTAGGATCACTAGGCTTCATCTTATGAAAGGCAATAGTTTTCTGAAGGATCTCATCAAGGTTCTTTAATGAGTAATTAGGAAAGCGCACTTCTAAGTCCTTCCACAATATATAGGCGCATTCAAAGTTTTGCATATGAACAAGCACAATTCTAGGTAATCCTCGAATGATAAGATTGGTTGTTCTAAGATTACGAAGCATGTCAATTTCCTCTTCATGAGTGCGGTGCAAGGGATCAATAGGAGGCACATAAGGACTATAAATGTACTTGCTTAAGTTAAATTCATCAAATATATCAAGCATTTAATTCCTCCAAGAATTATAGTATTCTCCATCAATAATAGGCCCTCTACGTCTAAGACTCCTTGAAGTAGACACATCCATCTTCCTCCAATGGTGATTAAACCAAAGCAATGGAGACCAAAGCTATGATACCAATTGTAGGATCGAGAAGATAGCTCTAGAGAGGGGGGGGGGGTCAATAGACTCTTAACAAACCAAAAAGTGCAATTTTTAGTTTTCTTGAAGTTTAGGCAGATTTTGGCACTAGTTAAGATACAACCAACACTTTCTACACATGCATATCTAGAGATAGAGCAGCGAAAATATTACAACATGCAAAGTGCAGAAAGAAAAGGGTGGAGATGGGAAGATCAAACACAATGAAGACACGGAGGTTTTTGGCGTGGTTCCGATATGTGGTGCTATCGTACGTCCACGTTGATGGAGACTTCAATCCATGGAGGGTAAGAGCTGCGCGAGTCCACGGAGGACTCCACCCATGAAGGGTCCATGAAGAAGCAACCTTGTTTATTCCACCATGACTTATGTCCATGAAGGACTAGCCTCACTCGGGCTATATCTTCACTAAGTAGGCGATCTCCTTGGCCTTACAAACTCCTCGGTTCAACTCCACAAGATCTTGGAGGCTCCCAAGTGACACCTAACCAATCTAGGAGACACCACTCTCCAAAAGGTAATAGATGTTTTTGTTAATGATGAACGCCTTGCTCTTATGCTTCAAAAGATAGTCTCCTCAACACTCAATAACTCTCTCATAGATTTGGCTTGGGTAGGAGAAGGATTGGAGTGGAAAGTAACTCAGGGAGGCTAGAAATCAAGGTTCAAATGGTTGGATTGGAATGCCTTGATTTCAACACATGAGTAGGTGGTTCTCTCTCAGAAAATGAATGTGGAAGTGTAGTTTCGTTCTGATGACTCTCTCTAAGAGAAAGTGGGGGTGGAGGGGTATATATAGCTGATACATCTCCAACGTATCTATAATTTTTTATTGTTCCACTATTATATTATCAATCTTGGATGTTTTATATACATTTCCAAGCAATTATATATAATTTTTTGGGACTAACCTATTAACTTAGTGCCTAGTTCTAGTTGTTGTTCTTTTGCCTGTTTTGGTTTTGCAGAATATCAGTACCAAACGAAGTCTAAATGCACGAAACTTTTTGGTGATCTTTTTCTGGACATAAAAGACCCTGGAAGCTTTGAGAGGGGGCGAAAAGATGGAGCAGTGGCCCACGAGGCACCAGGGCATGCCCAGGAGGGTAGGGCACACCCTGTTGGCTTGTGGGGCCCATGTGCCTCCATTTGACCTAACTCTGCCTCTATAAATTCTCTAAAATCAGGAAACCAGGAGAGGAGTCCATGAAATACTTTTTCCGCCGCTGCAAGCCTCTGTTCTCGCAAGATCCCATCTGGGGACCTTTTCTGGCACACAGCCGGAAGGGGAATCGATCATGGAGGGGCTCTACATCAACCTTGCTGCCCTTCCGATGATGCATGAGTACTTTACCACAGACCTATGAGTCCATGATACGTCTCTGTTGTATCTATAATTTTTGATTGTTTCATGCCAATATTCTACAACTTTCATATACTTTTGGCAAGTTTTTATATTATTTTTGGGACTAACATATTTATCCAGTGCCTAGTGCCAGTTTCTGTTTGTTGCATGTTTTTTGTTTCGCAGAATATCCATACCAAACGAAGTCCAAACGCAATAAAAATTTACGGAGATTTATTTTGGAATATTTGTGATTTTTGAGAAAAAAGAATCAATGTGAGACGATGCCCCAGGGCCCCACAAGCCGTAGGGGCGCGCCCCCTACCCAGGGCGTGCCTTGGAGGCTTGTGGCCACCCCGTAGGTCAGTTGGAGGTGTCCTTTGGCTGCAAGGAAGCTTATATCTGGATAAAAATCATGTTAAAATTTTAGCCCAATCGGAGTTACGGATCTCCGGGAATATAAGAAACGGTGAAAGGCCACAAAACAGGAACGCAGAAACAGAAGGAAACAGAGAGAGATCCAATCTCGGAGGGGCTCCCGCCCCTCCGCCACCATGGAGGCCATGGACCAGAGGGGAAACCCTCGTCCCCTCTAGGGGGAGTTCAAGGAAGAATAAGAAGGAGGGGGGCTCTCTCCCCCTCTCTCCCGGTGATGTCGAAACACCGTCGGGGCCATCATCGTGATGATGATCTACACCAACAACTTCGCCACCGTCATCACCAACTCTCCCCCCTCTATGCAGCGGTATAACCTTTCTTTTATCCGTTGTAATCTCTGCTTAAACATGGTGCTCAACGCTATATATTATTTCCCAATGATGTATGTCTATCATATGATGTTTGAGTAGATCCATTTCATCCTATGGGTTGATTGATGATCGTGATTGGTTTGAGTTGTATGTTTTATTGGTGTTGTCCTATGATTCTCTCTGTGTTGCACAAGCGTGAGGGATCCCTGCTGTAGGGTTTGCAATATGTTCATGATTCGCTTATGGTGGGTGGCGTGAGTGACAGAAGCACAGACCCGACTAAGTATGTTGTTTGCGTATGGGAGTAAAGAGGACTTGATACTTTAATGTATGGTTGGGTTTTACCTTAATGATCTTTAGTAGTTGCGGATGCTTGCTAGCGTTCCAATCATAAGTGCATATGATCCAAGTAGAAAAAGTATGTTGGCTTATGCCTCTCCCTCATATAAAATTGCAACAATGATTACCGGTCTAGTTATCGATTGCCTAGGGACAAATAAATTTCTAGTGACAAAAAGCTCTCTACTAAAACTAACTTACTTGTTTCTTTATATAAAGTTCTAAACAGCCCCTAGCTTTTATTTACGTGTTCTTTATTATCTTGCAAACCTATCCTATCACACCTACAAAGTACTTCTAGTTTCATACTTGTTCTAGGTACAGCGAACGTTAAGTGCCGTAGAGTTGTATCGGTGGTCGATAGAACTTGAAGGGAATATAAACTCTACCTTTAGCTCCTCGTTGGGTTCGACACTCTTACTTATCAAGAAAGGCTGCGATTGATCCCCTATACTTGTGGGTTAGCAAGACCTTTTTCTGGCGCCGTTGCCGGGGAGCAATAGCGTGGGGTGAATATTCTTGTGTGTGCTTGTTTGCTTTATCACTAAGTAGATTTTATTTTCTGTTCTAAGTTGTTCTTTATCTTTAGTTATGGATATGGAACATGAAATTCCAAAAAAATCAGGTGTACTTGCTACTCATGGAGATGGGGAACCTCCTAGAACCCTCGTTGCTCGTTATGTGCAAAATATTAAACATTATTATGATAATACTGAGAAAATCCCATTCAACTTGATAATGGGAGACACGTTGGATCAATGTGAATAATTTAGGGATTATCGCTTGACTCAAAAAGGGAGACTCTTATGGGATCAAATTCATATGTTGCATTGGTATGCTTGGAATTTATGCTTGAGATATGACTATATTTGCTGCTCTAGGATGAACGCTCCACACCTTCCCTTTCCATGTAAATTTAATAATAATGAAACCTTGGCTTCTTATGCTAATGGTATATATGATTATTATGATGTGAAACAAATAGAAAAAATCGTTGCTTTTAAGGGTGCTAATGAAATTTAATCTATGTTTGAAAAGTGTGAAAATTTTGATGATACTGTTTACAGACCTGAAAATTATGCTATACTTAAATATTTCTATGAGAATTATGAATATAATGCCGATATTAATGATTTTATTGAGAAAGTCTCCGCTGTCCATGAAGAGACCAATATTTTGCAGGAATCTATGGAAGAATAAATTGATGACGCTGTGAGCTCATTAGATGAAAAAGATGACGAGGAGAGTGAAGAAAAAAAGGAGGAAGAGCGGATTAGCTACTCGAGCCCACCTTCTAATGAGAGTAACTCTTCAACTCATACGTTGTTTAATTTCCCTTCGTGCTTATCGAAGGATGATGCTATGATGATTGCTATGATCCCTTGGATTCGTTTGAAATATCCATTTTTGATGAAATTGATGCTTGCTATGCTTGTGGCCATGATGCTAATATGAATTATGCTTATGGAGATGAACTTGCTATAGATCCTTATGTTAAGAATGAAATTGTTCCTATTGCACCCACACATGATAGTCCTATTATCTTTGTGAATTCTCCCGACTACACTATATCGGAGAAGTTTCCTCTTATTAAGGATTACATTGATGGGTTACATTCTACCATTACACATGATGTTTTTGATGAATATAATATGCATGTGCTTGCTGCTCCTACTTGCAATTATTACGAGAGAGAAACTACATCTCCGCCTCTCTATGTTTTCAATATGATAAAATTGCAAGAAACTGTTTATGCTATGTACTGGCCTTTGATTGATGTGCATGAATTGTTCTTTTATGACATGCCGATGCATATGAAGAGAGTTAGACTTTGTAATTACATGATATATGTTGCTTTGTGCTCAGTACTAAATTACATATCATTGTTAACTAAAATTGGCTTTGATATACCTTGGGATCCGGGTGGATCCATTACTTGAGCACTATATGCCTAGCTTAATGGCTTTAAAGAAAGCCCTGCCAGGGAGACAACCGGGAAGTTTTAGAGAGTTATTTTATTATGTTGTGTGCTTTTATAAAGTTTTAAAAAAATGTAGAGGGGAACCTAAAACTTTTCAAAAAGAAAAGCGGAAGTGAGAAAGACAAGCACTGTTAAAGTGGGAGCTAGCCTTGAACTTTGTTCATGCCCATGGAAACTTTGTGAAACTCAATTATAGAAACTTTTCAATAAAAATAATTATCCCCTTGTACAAATCCATTTTATTATAAAAATAATGTGCCAAGATTTGCCTTTAGGATGATTAGATTGCTTGTTTGGCTTGTGCAGTGCGAAAACAGAAACTTTGGTTGTAGTGCGTGAATTTACATTTCTTATTGGAACGTCAAAAGTTTTTGATTTTTTTACACAGTACTGCTATGAAATGTTTATTTTGTCCTATTTTATCAGAAATTTTAGAGTTACAGAAGTACGGTCAATGTTCAAATTGCTACAGACTGTTCTGGTTTTGACAGATTCTGTTTTAATGCATTGTTTTGCGTGTTTTGATGAGTCTATGGAATGTATCGGTGATATAAGTGTAACATCCCTAGCATCACACTACAGTAATCCCTTATGATCAGTGCCAAGTCATCTTGTTTTACAAAGCTTAATCATGTTGGGGTAATATCTCAGCTCAAATCCCTTCTCTGAATTCTATTCTAATTCAAAGTGAAATTTGAAGTTGCAAAAACTTCTTTGGAAAAATGTTCATTATTTAGCAAATATTCCAAAACAATTGATGTTAAGAAAAGAACATCACTATGTTGCTAAAATGAGCACTAGCAATTAATCCAGTGCAATTCTAGCATTTTAGAATGCTACTCCAATTATGAAAATTCCAAATGAACTCAAATAAATCCCAAGCTTATGGTGGCAGTGCACCACTGCCCCTAGTAATTGTTTTCACCAGTGGCACATTTTTGCAAAAGATAATTACTACAAAAGAAAATGCAAAAGGCTACTGTTAAATGAAAATAGAAAAGTTTTAAAAGAAAACGAAAAGAGGAAAGGAAGCCCCTGCCTCCCTGGGCCTTGGCCCATCCAGACCAGTCGGCCAAACCTAGACGGCCCACCTCCCTGGTCGCTCTCCCCTCCCCCTGTTCAACCGACCGAGGGCGCGCGTCCGCGAGTTGCCGCCGGACCACCTCACCGTCGACGAGGGGATAAGGATCCCCTCGATGCCTCGGGCTTCCGATCCACTTGCTCTGCCACCCCACTCGCCCGCTCACTTCCCTCGTCCACTCCTGCTCTCTCTCCCCTCCAGATCCGCCTCGGCCGCGTCTCTCCGTCGCCGCTCACCGCACTCCACCGCGGCCACCGGCCGGCCTTCGCCTCGCCGACGTGCCCCCAGGCTCTGCCTCGACGTCCTCATCCTCCCCGCCGAGCCACGCGGACCGGGACGGCCCCGCAGCACCGCCACGACCTCGCCTTCGCCCTCGGCTCCGACGAACGCCGCCGCCCCGAATCCACGCCACTGCTGCTCCTAGTCACCCAGCAGGCCACCGTGTGCCCCCAAGGTGAGCTCCGGCCCCCTTTCCCTCTCCTCGCGCGTCTCGCGTCCACCGTAGCTAGCTTCGCCCGCAAGCCGAGCTCCGTCCGCCATTGCCGTCGTGGGGCTGCCACCGAAGCTCCTCCGCTCGAGCTAGTAGCTCGACGAGCTCTGGGCGCCATAGACCTCGCCAGCTCGCCGTTCGCCAAAACACGCGACTGCAACGCCCGATCCCGACGAGGTCCCGAACCCCACCGCCGCCTCCACTTGTCGCCAACGCAGTTCCGGTCACCCCCGCGTCCAACCGACCACACCATGCGGCGCGGCTTCGTCTCCTCGTTCGAACGCGCCAAGTCCCGAGCCAAATGACCCCATGTGCGCGATTCCCGGCGAAGTCCGGCGAGCCCCGCCATCGCTTTTGGTCGCGGCGAAACCCGACATGCTGACGTGGCACACACAGGCCCGCCTCAGGTCACGCCCGTGGGCCTCCTGGCCCCAGTTGACCACGTTGACCGTGGTCAACTGTGCTGACTGGGCATATAGTGTCTCTGACACGCGGGCCCCATCGCTTATTTTGTTAAATAAATGTTTTTCTAAATAAAAACGATTAATTAAAACGTTAGTTAAATTAGTTAGTTAGTTAGTACTAACTAGTCACTGACTGCTGGGGCCCACGCCCCCTAACTAACCCTATTAGTTTAGTTAAGCCTCTGTTAGACAGAGAGGCTCACAGGTGGGTCCCACCTATCAGTTTGACTGGTCAGCAGAGCTGACGCAGTGCTGACGTCACTGCTGACGCAATAAACCTTTTCTGCTTTTAAAATAATTCAGAAATTGGTTTAAACTTTGAAAATCTGTAACTTTTAAACCGTAGCTCGGATCGTAAAAGTTTATATATGAAAAACGCCTAGAAAAACGAGACGAATCCAAGTATGCGGTCCGTTTACCTGTCAGAAGCCTCTAACTATCTGAACATGGAACATTCCCCCTCCGGTCATCTGTTTGACACAGGCCCGGAACCGGGAATACGTTCCCGGTTGAATTCCCCCTTCACCTATACCATGTAGCCATACGTTAGGTCACACCCGGCACAACATATTGCCACGTTATGCTTTGTGATGCTATGTTTGCTTTATATTTACTGTTTCTTCCCCCTCTTCTCTCCGGTAGACCCCAAGACCGATGCCGATGCCCGTGTGATCGACTACGTCGACGACAACCCTCCTTGCCAGAGCAACCAGGCAAGCCCCCCCTTTGATCATCCCGATATCGCCCATTCCATTCTCTCATGCTTGCATTAGATTTTGCTACTGTTATTGATTGCTCCTATTCTGATGCATAGCCTATTTTTGTATCTGTTGTTGTACCTTACCTGCTTATCCTAAACTGCTTAGTATAGGTTGGTTAGAGATCCATCAGTGACCCCCACTTTGTCCCGACTGCCCCGCTGGATTATCAGAAGACCCGATCAACGGGATCGAAGACCAGGACCCGACACCTCACGTCACATCACGCCCCTTCGTTGCTCGACTCTGCAGTGTTACTATTGAGTGCCGAGGGTGAGACCTCTATAGCACTTCTGATGTTAACCCTGTAGTGTAGCTATTCGGTCGTGGTCATCGAGGGTGATTCCGCCTTAACTACTTCCGATACGACTCTGTCGTGCAACCCCTCAAGTGTGAACCTCGGGGGTGATTCCTCTTACGTTCACCTTGATAATTACATCTAGTGGAATTCACCGGGGGTGATTCCTCGGGTTTTCCCCTTGATGTTTGGACACACGGATACTTGGACTTTACCAATGTTACTTGGAAAGACGGGTCGACCCTGAGGGGTGCCAGCGAGCTTAATTGTGAGTGATGTGGAGTCGGGTTGACTGGAGGGTGCCCGCGAGATAATTACAAAGGCGTGGCGGGCATTCCTAGCCCTTGCCGCAAGTCCTCGAGACGGGCAACGGGTCACATCTTTCGTGAGTCTCTGCTTGTTACCGCTGCGTTCCTAATCCACTACGATTTGGATATTTGATCCAAGGGCCTCTGGCCCGATAGCACTAACCATCACGTGGGCATAGTATGGGCGTTACTGCGTCGTATACATCAGCCGAAGCTTAATAGACGTCGGCCGATCGAGTGGCGCGCGCGGGTTGCTGCGTGGCGCGCCTTGTTGAAGGAGGTAGCTAGGTCTGCTCACCGGCGTACACAACGTGCGAGGAGTTCCGGGAGATGGCCCATGATCCCCGGGGCATAGGTTTAGTCCGGCGTCTTTGGCCTCTCTATTAAGCCTAGGTCGGGTTGCGGCGTATTGTTTGGCGAGGCGGGCATGACCCAGGAAAGTGTGTCCGGTCGGAGTTAAGCGGCGTGGTGGGTAAGTTGGTGCACCTGCAGGGAAGAAAACATCTATCGATAGCCCGTCCTCTGATAGCGGACACTTGGAGTTGTATCCCGATCGATACAACTAGAATCGGATACTTGTGATGAGAATTGGATGGTGATGAGTAATGGATTGTGATGGTAATCGGATAGTATGGCTCGGGATTTCTTTCGTGAGAGTCGAGAAAGGATCTCGGCGAGGTTGATAACACTACTACTACTTTACTTTATGCTACTCTACTCCTTCCGGTTCTTTGCCAAGATGGTGGTTTCCGGAAGATGCTAGTCTTCGATAGGACTAGGCCTTCTCTCTATTCTCGCATTTCTGCAGCCCGGTCCACATATACTGACCTTCCTTTGATAATGTTGCATATGTAGTGTAGATCCTTGCTTGCGAGTACTTTGGATGAGTACTCACGGTTGCTTTGCTCCTCCTTTTCCACCTTTCTTCTTCTTTCCGGTTGATGCAACCATATGGCCGGAGCCAGAGCCGGATGCCACCGCCGATGCTTACTACTACGTGGAGGCCATGATGACCGGGGAGTAGTTAGGAGGCTCCTGTGCAGGAGGCCTTGCCTTTTCGATCGATGTTGCTTTTGTGCTAGCCTTCTTAAGGCAAACTTGTCTAACTCATGTCGTACTCGAGATATTGTTGCTTCACGACTCTTGTGTTTTCGAGCTTATGTATTCGAGCCCTCGAGGCCCCGGCTTGTAACATAAAGCTTGTATTATTTTATTTTGTGTCTAGAGTTGTGTTGTGATATCTTCCGTGAGTCCTTGATCTTGATCGTACACATTTGCGTGTATGGTTAGTGTACGATTGAATCGAGGCGTCTGAAGTTGGTATCGAGCCGATCACTGTAGGTAGCCCCTTTCCAACTCCTTGGCGAAGTTGAGTCTAGTCACTGAAAAACTTTTACTAACATTGGCTGTGTGTCTTACGGGCCCACGTCGCCATTGGGTGGTATTAGGATCTTTTATTCCTCGTCTATACTCTGGGATTCTGATCTCTCTTCTATTCGGGTTAAATGATTTTGCTAAAATCTAACTTTAGGTTCTCGAAAATACTTTCTCCGGAGAGCCCCTTGATCCAGATGATCGCTTGCTGCACTGTAAGATTTCAAGATACTCTCCGATGTTTCCCCAAAACCCTTGTGCCCTTCGCCGTTTCAATTCCATATCACCGATAAATCCCTATGGATAGCTGCACACACTTGTCGTCCATACCTTCTTTTTCAATTGTTCTTGTTGTTACAAGATACCCTGAAATACTTTGGGATATTACGAGAATCCTTTGTTCCTGGTACCTTGCAGCTCTTTTCCGCCTGAATAACCCTACGAATAATTCCTCGCAATTATCGGGGATTCGTTCATTCCCAATTGATCATATGTCCCACAAAATTCTTCGAATGCAATTCGATCTCCCAAAGATCCTCTGCAGCCAGCAGCTTCCGAAAGTCTTGTCTACCTGCATTATGGTTAAATCCATATGTCCGGCAATATTCAATTAACATCCTTTGTGATTGTCATTCTGTTCCTACGGATTCAGCGTGTTTGCGAATACTCGCAATCATCTATTAATCCTTGGAAATTTTCTTTCTGGCTCAAACATCCTTCCAGATATGAGCTGGTTCTTGCCCAATCAAGACTTGATCGGGTGCACCTCTAAGTCTATTCAACTTACTCATCTTTTGATCAGAGCCTCTACTTCTGATCCTTCGTCTTGAAATCATAACTCCTTTGTACTAAAGCATCGAATTATTCAGACGTTTCTATAAGCCGATGCCTTTGCATCCCCTTCTTCATATGATTGATTACCGATACTCACATCAGCTCTGTTATGGACCGCCAAATCCTTTGTTGGGATAATATCCGACAATGTCCTTCATATTCAAAGAACCTCGTGGAGTTCTTTCCCAGATACATAATACCTTCGGTAATTGTATCCTCTCCTTTTGTCAACCATGCTCTGCTTCCGAGCTTGAGTTAATTACCTCTAAGGTTTTTGCAAATGTTCCTAAGATGCCCCGAAGGGTTGAACTAATGCTTTCCCTAATTTGTGTGAACCCGGAATTTTCTATGGGTCATACTCTACTGGCATTACGCCGGATAAAAATTTCTGCACTACAACTTTGTCAAAAGCGAGAGGTAAATGAGAGGTTACGCATTGAAGAAGTGGGAGTCGACCTTGAACTTTGTGTTCATGCCCATAGACACGATGTAGATCTTATCATGGAAGCTTCTCTTATAGTCAAATGTTCCCTTGGTATAAGCTCATCTTGCATCTTTAAATTGATTCTTTGCAATCATGGTTCCGACCATATTTTTCTCCTTGATTCCATTTCCGGACAAGTTAAAATACTTGTCTGCTGCAGATCATTCCATCTGTCCAACCTCTATTTTGATCTACCTTGAGTATTGCCCCCTGTTATCTCGAGGATATTGGGTCATTGCACTACCTCTTGTGAATTCTCATTGGAATGATACTCCATCACATCATTCCTTTCCTGATCGGTTATATCATTATCGAGCTAATTTTAACTGTGCTACCCGGTCCTTTTTCTCGAGCAACTTCCGACTGACGAGCTAAGCTTACGTCGATCTCCTTTATCTTGTCATTTCACCTCAAACAACAAGCTTGATTTCGAGCTTGTGTCGCATCCGTGGTTCCAATAACCTTTTGATTCATCATTCCTTTTGCTTGATGTAAATCATTGTTCGATGGCCTCTTCATAGTACCTCGACAAAATCTGTCGTGATCCCCATCAATATACTGACCTGTTTCAAGATATCAACCGAATTCATGATGAGAAATGCCATCCTTGCCCCTCGATGATTGGGTTATCATCGACAACGTCCTTGACTTCCTCCCAACACAGACCTGATCGTGTTTGGTTATACCTTACGTTCCGAGATAATCTTGGATTTGAATCTCTTATGATCTACATACCCATTCCTTAATTGAAACACCATATCAGTGCTATCTCAAAGCATGACTGTGGTATTCCGAATATCAACACGAACATTTGAATTGAAATGCTAAATGCTTCTTGTTCTATTATCCAAACACCGTGGTATGGGTAAACCTCATAAATTCCTTGCCCCTTTGTCTAAATGGTTTCATACTTGGAGCCATGTCATGTATATCATGCTCCGCCTTTCCTTGGGAAAGTTACACTCCTAAATCTTGTGTTTAAACACACTTTCCTTTCCATTGGTTTGTTTAACCTTTACGGTGATCTATATATGTTATAAGCAGAAATAATCCCTCGCTTATGGAAACACCTCGAGGTACAAATCAGTCGGTGCGACCTGTTATTAATGTTTGTGACATTCCGGTAAACCCCGATGGACGAGAACTTTGCCTATTGGTCCGCCTTATTTTAACGAGCAGGAAAATGGTTCTCTTCATCCCACGCCCTTGGTACCAAACTTTGTCGCCAACATAACTGACAGGCTATCCTCTGACCTGCCTTGCTATCATGACCGCTCAAGATGTTAGCGCCTTCCTGCTTTTAACCCACATGGTGGGCCCATAACCCACAGTTCCACAGGATCGAAACCTGACTCTCCTGTACACCCTTGTTCTAAGGCTATTTCTCACGCTTGGCTTCTTATGAAAATCACGAGCCGCCTTCCGAGAGGCGATCTATTCTGGTATCAAACGCGATACTTATTACCATTGCTCAACCCCTTTCACCCCTTGTTTCAGCAACAAACGATTGCCTACCCGGTTGAAGCTTCTTATTGCATCTCATTACTTTGTTCGTGATTTACTTTCTTGAATTTCGTCCCTAGAGGTGCCTCTATGCCATGTTCACTGAGATAGCCCCTAGGTACCTATCTTGTGCTGAGCTTCGTCCTTCCCGAGTCTCCCCCCCTTACCCCACCCCCTTAAATCTCGGGACGAGATTTCTTGTAGTGGAGGAGATTTGTAACATCCCCGGCATCACACTACAGTAATCCCTTATGATCAGTGCCAAGTCATCTTGTTTTACAAAGCTTAATCATGTTGGGGAAATATCTCAGCTCAAATCCCTTCTCTGAGTTCTATTCTAATTTAAAGTGAAATTTGAAGTTGCAAAAAATTGCTGGAAAAATGTTGATTATTTAGCAAATATTCCAAAACAATTGATGTTAAGAAAAAGAACATCACTATGTTGCTAAAATGAGCAGTAGCAATTAATCTAGTGCAATTCTAGCATTTTAGAATGCTACTCCAATTATGAAAATTCCAAATGAACTCAAATAAATCCCAAGCTTATGGTGGCAGTGCACCACTGCCCCTAGTAATTGTTTTCACCAGTGGCACATTTTTGCAAAAGATAATTACTGCAAAACAAAATGCAAAAGGCTACTGTTAAATGAAAACAGAAAAGTTTTAAAATAAAATGAAAAGAGGAAAGGAAGCCCCTGCCTCCCTAGGCCTTGGCCCATCCGGACCAGCCGGCCCAACCTAGACGGCCCACCTCCCTGGTCGCTCTCCCCTCCCCCTGTTCAACCGACCGAGGGCGCGTCCAGCGTTGCCGCCGGACCACCTCGCCGTCGACGAGGGGATAAGGATCCCCTCGACGCCTCGGGCTCCCCATCCACTTGCTCTGCCACCCCACTCGCCCGCTCACTTCCCTCGTCCACTCCTGCTCTCTCTCCCCTCCAGATCCGCCTCGGCCGCGTCTATCCGTCGCCGCTCACCGCACTCCACCGCGGCCACCGGCCGGCCTTCGCCTCGCCGACGTGCCCCCAGGCTCTGCCTCGACGTCCTCATCCTCCTCGCCGAGCCACGCGGACCGGGACGGCCCCGCAGCACCGCCACGACCTCGCCTTCTCCCTCGGCTCCGGCAACGCCCGCCCGAATCCACGCCATCGCTGCTCCTAGTCACCCAACGGGCCACCGTGTGCCCCCAAGGTGAGCTCCGCCCCTTTTCCCTCTCCTCGCTGCGTCTCCGCCTCCACCGTAGCTAGCTTCGCCAAGCCGAGCTCCGCCCGTCCGCCATTGCCGTCGTGGGGCTCGCCACCGAGCTCCTTCGCTCGAGCTAGTAGCTCCGGCGAGCTCCTGGGCGCCGTAGACCTCGCCAGCTCGCTTCGTTCGCCAAAACACGCCTTTGCAACGCCCGATCCCGACGAGGTCCCGAACCCCACCGCCTCCACTGTCAGCCGACGCCTTGATTCCGGTCACCCAGCGTCAGCAACCGACCACACCATGCGGCGGCTTCGTCTCTCCTCGTTCGACGCGCCAAGTCCCGGGCCAAATGACCCCAGGCGCGATTCCGTAAGTCCGTGAGCCCGCCATCGCTTTTGGTCGCCGCGGCGAAACCCGGCCGCCGACGTGGCACACACTGGGCCCGCCTGGTCACTTGCCGTGGGCCCCAGCCCAAGTTGACCACGTTGACCGTGGTCAATCAGGCCTTGACCTGGCACACACAGTGTCTCTGACACGCGGGCCCCATCGCTTATTTTGTTAAATAAACGTTTTTCTAAATAAAAACGATTAATTAAAACGTTAGTTAAATTAGTTAGTTAGTACTAACTAGTCACTGACTGCTGGGGCCCACGCCCCCTAACTAACCCTGTTAGTTTAGTTAAGCCTCTGTTAGACAGAGAGGCTCACAGGTGGGTCCCACCTATCAGTTTGACTAGTCAGCAGAGCTGACGCAGTTGATCTTGACATCATCGCGATTTAATAAACCTTTTCTGCTTTTAAAATAATTCAGAAATTGGTTTAAACTTTGAAAATCCGTAATTTTTAAACCGTAGCTCGGATCGTAAAATTTATATATGAAAAACGCCCCGAAAAACGAGACGAATCCAAATATGCGGTCCGTTTACCTATCAGAAGCCTCTAACTATCTGAACATGGAACATTCCCCCTCCGGTCATCTGTTTGACACAGTTCGGAACCGGAATACATTCCCGTTGAATTACCCTTCACCTATACCATGTAGCCATACGTTAGGTCACACCCGGCACAACATATTGCCACGTTATGCTTTGTGATGCTATGTTTGCTTTATATTTACTGTTTCTTCCCCCTCTTCTCTCCGGTAGACCCCAAGACCGATGACGATGCCCCTGTGATCGACTACGTCGACGAAAACCCTCCTTGCCAGAGCAACCAGGCAAGCCCCCCCTTTGATCATCCCGATATCGCCCATTCCATTCTCTCATGCTTGCATTAGATTTTGCTACTCGTTATTGATTGCTCCTATTACGATGCATAGCCTATTTTTGTATCTGTTGTTGTACCTTACCCGCTTATCCTAAACTGCTTAGTATAGGTTGGTTAGAGATCCATCGGTGACCCCCACTTTGTCCCGACCGCCTCATTGGATTATCGAAGACCCGATCAACGGGATCGAAGACCGAGACCCGACACCTCACGCCACATCACGCCCTTCGCTTTCGACTCTGCGGTGTTACTATTGAGTGCCGAGGGTGAGACCTCTACAAGACTTCGATGTTAACCTCAGTAGTGTAGCTATTTGGTCGTGGTCATCGAGGTGATTCCGCCTTAACCACTTCCAATACGACTGTCGTGCAACCCCTCAAGTGTGAACCTCGGGGTGATTCCTCTTACGTTCACCTTGATGATTACATCTAGTGGAATTCATCGGGGTGATTCCTCGGTTTTCCCTTGATGTTTGGACACACGGATACTTGGACTTTACCAATGTTACTTGGAAAGACGGGTCGACCACGAGGGGTGCCCGCGAGCTTAATTGCGAGTGATGTGGAGACGGGTTGACCTGGAGGGTGCCCGCGAGATAATTACGACGCGTGGACGAGCATTCCTAGCCCTTGTCGCAAGTCCTCGAGACGGGCGTCACATCTTTCGTGAGTCTCTGCTTGTTACCGCGCGTTCCTAATCCACTACGATTTGGATATTTGATCCAAGGGGCCTCTGGCCTGATAGCACTAACCATCACGTGGGCGTAGTATGGGCGTTCTGCGTCGTATACATCAGCCGAAGCTTAATAGACGCGTCGGCGGCGAGTGGCGCGCGTCGGGTTGGACTGCGTAAGCGCCTGCCTTGTTGAAGGAGGTAGCTAGGTCTGCTCACCGGCCGCGTACACAATGTGCAGGAGTTCCCGGGGAGATGGCCCATGATCCCTGGGGGCATAGGTTCAGTCCGGCGTGCTGGCCTCTATATTAAGCCTAGGTCGGGTTGCGGCGTATTGTTTGGCCGAGGCCGGGCATGACCCAGGAAAGTGTGTCCGGCCGGAGTTAAGCGAGCGTGGTGGGTAAGTTGGTGCACCCTGCAGGGAAGAAAACATCTATCGATAGCCTGTCCTACGGTAGCGGACACTTGGAGTTGTATCCCGATCGATACAACTAGAATGGATACTTGTGATGAGAATTGGATGGTGATGAGTAATGGATTGTGATGGTAACTGGATAGTATGGCTCTGGGATTTCTTTCTCGCAGGGAGTCGAGAAAGGATCTCTGGCCGAGGTTGATAACACTACTACTACTTTACTTTATGCTACTCTACTCCTTCCGGTTGCTGCAAGATGGTGGTTTCCAGAAGATGCTAGTCTTTGATAGGACTAGGCCTTCTCTCTATTCTGGCATTTCTGCAGCCCAGTCCACATATACAGCCTTCCTTTGATAATGTTGCATATGTAGTGTAGATCCTTGCTTGCGAGTACTTTGGATGAGTACTCACGGTTGCTTTGCTCCCCTTTTCCCCCTTTCTTCTTCTTTCCGGTTGATGCAACCAGATGACGGAGCCCAGGAGCCAGATGCCACCGCCGATGCTTACTACTACGTGGAGGCCGCCGATGACCAGGAGTAGTTAGGAGGCTCCAAGGCGAGGCCTTGCCTTTTCGATCGATGTTGCTTTTGTGCTAGCCTTCTTAAGGCAAACTTGTCTAACTCATGTCTCAGATACTCGAGATATTGTTGCTTCCACGACTCTTGTGTTTTCGAGCTTATGTATTCGAGCCCTCGAGGCCCCTGGCTTGTAACATAAAGCTTGTATTATTTTATTTTGTGTCTAGAGTTGTGTTGTGGTATCTTCCCGTGAGTCCTTGATCTTGATCATACACATTTGCTGTATGGTTAGTGTACGATTGAATCGAGGCGTCACAAGTTGGTATCGAGCCGATTGCCTGTAGGTAGCCCCTTTCCAACTCCTTGGCGAAGTTGAGTCTAGTCACCGAAAAACTTTTACTAACATTGGCTGTGTGTCTTACGGGCCCACGCCGCCACTTTGGGTGGTATTAGGATCTTTTATTCCTCGTCTATACTCTGGGATTCTGATCTCTCTTCTATTCGGGTTAAATGATTTTGCTAAAATCTAACTTTAGGTTCTCGAAAATACTTTCTCCCGGAGAGCCCCTTCAGTCCAGATGATCGCTTGCTGCACCAGAAGATTTCGAAGATACTCTCCGATGTTTCCCCAAAACCCTTGTGCCCTTCGCCGTTTCAATTCCATATCACCGATAAATCCCTATGGATAGCTGCACACACTTGTCGTCCATACCTTCTTTTTCAATTGTTCTTGTTGTTACAAGATACCCTGAAATACTTTGGGATATTACGAGAATCCTTTGTTCCTGGTACCTTGCAGCTCTTTTCCGCCTGAATAACCCTACGAATAATTCCTCGCAATTATCGGGGATTCGTTCATTCCCAGTTGATCATATGTCCCACAAAATTCTTCGAATGCAATTCGATCTCCCAAAGATCCTCTGCAGCCAACAGCTTCTGAAAGTCTTGTCTACCTGCATTATGGTTAAATCCATATGTCCGGCGATATTCAATTAACATCCTTTGTGATTGTCATTCTGTTCCTATGGATTCAGCGTGTTTGCGAATACTCGCAATCATCTATTAATCCTTGGAAATTTTCTTTCTGGTTCAAACATCCTTCCAGATATGAGCTGGTTCTTGCCCAATCAAGACTTGATCGGGTGCACCTCTAAGTCTATTCAACTTACTCATATTTTGATCAGAGCCTCTACTTTTGATCCTTCGTCTTGAAATCATAACTCCTTTGTACTAAAGCATCGAATTATTCAGACGTTTCTATAAGCCGATGCCTTTGCATCCCCTTCTTCATATGATTGATTACCGATACTCACATCAGCTCCGTTATGGACCACCAAATCCTTTGTTGGGATAATATCCGACAATGTCCTTCATATTCAAAGAACCTCGTGGAGTTCTTTCCCAGATACATAATACCTTCGGTAATTGTATCCTCTCCTTTTGTCAACCATGCTCGCTTCCGAGCTTGAGTTAATTACCTCTAAGGTTTTTGCAAATGTTCCTAAGATGCCCGAAGGGTTGAACTAATGCTTTCCCTAATTTGTGTGAACCCGGAATTTTCTATGGGTCATACTCTACTGGCGTTACGCCGGATAAAAATTTCTGCACTACAACTTTGTCAAAAGCGAGAGGTAAATGAGAGGTTACGCATTGAAGAAGTGGGAGTCGACCTTGAACTTTGTGTTCATGCCCATAGACACGATGTAGATCTTATCATGGAAGCTTCTCTTATAGTCAAATGTTCCCTTGGTATAAGCTCATCTTGCATCTTTAAATTGATTCTTTGCAATCATGGTTCCGACCATATTTTTCTCCTTGATTCCATTTCCCGGACAAGTTAAAATACTTGTCTGCTGCAGATCATTCCATCTGTCCAACCTCTATTTTGATCTACCTTGAGTATTGCCCCCTGTTATCTCGAGGATATTGGGTCATTGCACTACCTCTTGTGAATTCTCATTGGAATGATACTCCATCACATCATTCCTTTCCTGATCGGTTATATCATTATCGAGCTAATTTTAACTGTGCTACCCGGTCCTTTTTCTCGGAGCAACTTCCGACGACGAGCTAAGCTTACGTCGATCTCCTTTATCTTGTCATTTCACCTCAAACAACAAGCTTGATTTCGAGCTTGTGTCGCATCCGTGGTTCCAATAACCTTTTGATTCATCATTCCTTTTGCTTGATGTCGTCGCTGTTCGATGGCCTCTTCATAGTACCTCGACAAAATCTGTCGTGATCCCCATCAATATACTGACCTGTTTCAGGATATCAACTGAATTCATGATGAGAAATGCCATCCTTGCCCCTCGATGATTGGGTTATCATCGACAACGTCCTTGACTTCCTCCCAACACAGACCTGATCGTGTTTGGTTATACCTTACGTTCTGAGATAATCTTGGATTTGAATCTCTTATGATCTACATACCCATTCCTTAATTGAAACACCATATCAGTGCTATCTCAAAGCATGACTGTGGTATTCCGAATATCAACACGAACATTTGAATTGAAATGCTAAATGCTTCTTGTTCTATTATCCAAACACCGTGGTATGGGTAAACCTCATAAATTCCTTGCCCCTTTGTCTAAATGGTTTCATACTTGGAGCCATGTCATGTATATCATGCTCCGCCTTTCCTTGGGAAAGTTACACTCCTAAATCTTGTGTTTAAACACACTTTCCTTTCCATTGGTTTGTTTAACCTTTCTGGTGATCTATATATGTTATAAGCAGAAATAATCCCCTGCTTATGGAAACACCTCGAGGTACAAATCAGTCGGTACGACCCTGTTATTAATGTTGGTGACATTCCGGTAAACCCCGATGGACGAGAACTTTGCCTATTGGTCCGCCTTATTTTAACGAGCAGGAAAATGGTTCTCTTCATCCCACGCCCTTGGTACCAAACTTTGTCGCCAACATAACTGACAGGCTATCCTCTGACCTGCCTTGCTATCATGACCGTTCAAGATGTTAGCGCCTTCCTGCTTTTAACCCACATGGTGGGCCCATAACCCACAGTTCCACAGGATCGAAACCTGACTCTCCTGTACACCCTTGTTCTAAGGCTATTTCTCACGCTTGGCTTCTTATGAAAATCATGAGCCGCCTTCCGAGAGGCGATCTATTCTGGTATCAGACGCGATACTTATTACCATTGCTCTGAACCCCTTTCACCCCCTTGTTTCAGGCAACAAACGATTGCCTACCCGGTTGAAGCTTCTTATTGCATCTCATTACTTTGTTCTTGACGACTTTCTTGAATTTCGTCCCTAGAGGTGCCTCTATGCCATGTTCACTGAGATAGCCCCTAGGTACCTATCTTGTGCTGAGCTTCGTCCTTCCCGAGTCTCCCCCCCTTACCCCACCCCTTAAATCTCGGGACGAGATTTCTTGTAGTGGAGGAGATTTGTAACATCCCCAGCATCACACTACAGTAATCCCTTATGATCAGTGCCAAGTCATCTTGTTTTACAAAGCTTAATCATGTTGGGGTAATATCTCACCTCAAATCCCTTCTTTGAGTTCTATTCTAATTTAAAGTGAAATTTGAAGTTGCAAAAACTTGCTGGAAAAATGTTGATTATTTAGCAAATATTCCAAAACAATTGATGTTAAGAAAAAGAACATCACTATGTTGCTAAAATGAGCAGTAGTAATTAATCCAAAGGCAATTCTAGCATTTTAGAATGCTACTCCAATTATGAAAATTCCAAATGAACTCAAATAAATCCCAAGCTTATGGTGGCGATTGCACCATCGCCTTCTAGTAATTGTTTTCACCAGTGGCACATTTTTGCAAAAGATAATTACTACAAAACAAAATGCAAAAGGCTACTGTTAAATGAAAACAGAAAAGTTTTAAAAGAAAACGAAAAGAGGAAAGGAAGCCCCTGCCTCCCTGGGCCTTGGCCCATCCGGACCAGCCGGCCCAACCTAGACGGCCCACCTCCCTGGTCGCTCTCCCCTCCCCCTGTTCAACCGACCAAGGGCGCGCGTCCGCGCGTCGCCGCTGGACCACCTCGCCGTCGACGAGGGGATAAGGATCCCCTCGACGCCTCGGGCTCCCCATCCACTTGCTCTGCCACCCCACTCGCCCGCTCACTTCCCTCGTCCACTCCTGCTCTCTCTCCCTCCAGATCCGCCTCGGCCGCGTCTATCCGTCGCGCTCACCGCACTCCCACGCGGCCACCGGCCGCCTTCGCCTCGCCGACGTGCCCCCAGGCTCTGCCTCGACGTCCTCATCCTCCTCGCCGAGCCACGCGGACCGGGACGGCCCCGCAGCACCGCCACGACCTCGCCTTCTCCCTCGGCTCCGACGAACGCCGCCGCCCCGAATCCACGCCACTGCTGCTCCTAGTCACCCAACGGGCCACCGTGTGCCCCCAAGCTGAGCTCCGGCCCCCTTTTCCCTCTCCTCGCGCGTCTCCGCCTCCACCGTAGCTAGCTCGCCCGGAAGCTGAGCTCCGCCGTCCGCCATTGCCGTCGTAGGGCTTGCCACCGAGCTCCTCCGCTCGAGCTAGTAGCTCCGACGAGCTCCTGGAGCGCCGTAGACCTCGCCCAGCTCCTTCGTTTGCCAAAACACGCACTGCAACGCCGATCCCGACGAGGTCCCGAACCCCACCGCCGCCTCCACTGCGTCGCCGACGCAGTTCCGGTCACCCGCGTCCAGCGACCACACCATGCGGCGCGGCTTCGTCTCCTCGTTCGAACGCGCCAAGTCCCGGGCCAAATGACCCCCTGTGCGCGATTCCCGGCGAAGTCCGGCGAGCCCCGCCACTGTTTTGGTCGCCGGCGGCGAAACCCCGACGCCGCCGACGTGGCACACCTGGGGCCCGCCTCTGGGTCACTGCCCGTGGGCCCCCTGGCCCCAGTTGACCACGTTGACCGTGGTCAACTGTGCTGACTGGGCACACAGTGTCTCTGACACGCGGGCCCCATCGCTTATTTTGTTAAATAAACGTTTTTCTAAATAAAAACGATTAATTAAAACGTTAGTTAAATTAGTTAGTTAGTACTAACTAGTCACTGACTGCTGGGGCCCACGCCCCCTAACTAACCCTGTTAGTTTAGTTAAGCCTCCATTGAGCAGAGGCTCACAGGTGGGTCCCACCTATCAGTTTGACTAGTCAGCAGAGCTGACGCAGTGCTGACATCACTGCTGACGCAATAAACCTTTTCTACTTTTAAAATAATTCAAAAATTGGTTTAAACTTTGAAAATCCGTAACTTTCAAACCGTAGCTCGGATCGTAAAATTTATATATGAAAAACGCCCAGAAAAACGAGACGAATCCAAATATGCGGTCCGTTTACCTATCAGAAGCCTCTAACTATCTGAACATGGAACATTCCCCCTCCGGTCATCTGTTTGACACAGGCCCGGAACCGGGAATACATTCCCGGTTGAATTCCCCCTTCACCTATACCATGTAGCCATACGTTAGGTCACACCCGGCACAACATATTGCCACGTTATGCTTTGTGATGCTATGTTTGCTTTATATTTACTGTTTCTTCCCCCCTTCTCTCCGGTATACCCCGAGACCGATGGCGATGCCTGTGATCGACTACGCCGACGACAACCCTCCTTGCCGAGCAACCAGGCAAGCCCCTTTGATCATCCCGATATCGCCCATTCCATTCTCTCATGCTTGCATTAGATTTTGCTACTGTTATTGATTGCTCCTATTACGATGCATAGCCTATTTTTGTATCTGTTGTTGTACCTTACCTTATCCTAAACTGCTTAGTATAGGTTGGTTAGAGATCCATCGATGACCCCACTTTGTCCCGATCGCCTACCTGGATTATCGTAAGACCCGATCAACGGGATCGAAGACCGAGACCCGACACCTCACGTCACATCACGCCTTCGTTGCTCGACTCTGCAGTGTTACTATTGAGTGCCGAGGGTGAGACCTCTACAGCACTTCTGATGTTAACCCTGTAGTGTAGCTATTTGGTCGTGGTCATCGAGGGTGATTCCGCCTTAACCACTTCCAATACGACTGTCAGCAACCCCTCAAGTGTGAACCTCGGGGTGATTCCTCTTACGTTCACCTTGATGATTACATCTAGTGGAATTCATCGGGGGTGATTCCTCGGGTTTTCCCCTTGATGTTTGGACACACGGATACTTGGACTTTACCAATGTTACTTGGAAAGACGGGTCAACCCTGAGGGGTGCCCGCGCGAGCATAATTGCAGTGATGTGGAGTCGGAGTTGACACGGAGGGTGCCCGCGAGATAATTACGAGGCGTGGCGGGCATTCCTAGCCCTTGCCGCAAGTCCTCGAGACGGGGCAACGGGGTCACATCTTTCGTGAGTCTCTGCTTGTTACCGCGCGTTCCTAATCCACTACGATTTGGATATTTGATCCAAGGGGCCTCGGCACGATAGCACTAACCATCACGTGGGCATAGTATGGGCGTTCTGCGTCGTATACATCAGAAGCTTAATAGACGCCACGATCGAGTGGCGCGCGCGCCGGGTTGGACTGCGTGGCGCCTGCCTTGTTGAAGGAGGTAGCTAGGTCTGCTCACCGCCGCTGCATACGCTGCGTGTGAGTTCCCGGGAGATGGCCCATGATCCTGGGGCATAGGTTTAGTACGGGCGTCTTTGGCGTCTCTATTAAGCCTAGGTCGGGTTGCGGCGTATTGTTTGGCCGAGGCCGGGCATGACCCAGAAAGTGTGTTCGGCCGGAGTTAAGCGGCGTGGTGGGTAAGTTGGTGCACCTGCAGGAAGAAAACATCTATCGATAGCCTGTCCCTACGATAGCGGACACTTGGAGTTGTATCCCGATCGATACAACTAGAACTGGATACTTGTGATGAGAATTGGATGGTGATGAGTAATGGATTGTGATGGTAATCGGATAGTATGGCTCTGGGATTTCTTTCTCGCAGGAGTCGAGAAAGGATCTCTGGCGAGGTTGATAACACTACTACTACTTTACTTTATGCTACTCTACTCCTTCCTATTGTCGCAAGATGGTGGTTTCGGAAGATGCTAGTCTTTGATAGGACTAGGCCTTCTCTCTATTCTCGCATTTACGCAGCCGATCCACATATACAGACCTTCCTTTGATAATTTTGCATAGTAGTGTAGATCCTTGCTTGCGAGTACTTTGGATGAGTACTCACGGTTGCTTTGCTCCCCTTTTCCCCTTTCTTCTTCTTTCCGGTTGATGCAACCGGATGACGGAGCCCAGGAGCCGGATGCCACGGCCGATGCTTACTACTACGTGGAGGCCGCCGATGACCGGGGAGTAGTTAGGAGGCTCCAGGCAGAGGCCTTGCCTTTTCGATCGATGTTGCTTTTGTGCTAGTCTTCTTAAGGCAAACTTGTCTAACTCATGTCTGTACTCGAGATATTGTTGCTTCCACGACTCTTGTGTTTTCGAGCTTATGTATTCGAGCCCTCGAGGCCCTCGGCTTGTAACATAAAGCTTGTATTATTTTATTTTGTGTCTAGAGTTGTGTTGTGATATCTTCCCGTGAGTCCTTGATCTTGATCGTACACATTTGCGTGTATGATTAGTGTACGATTGAATCGAGGGCGTCACAATAAGTCATGGTGAAGTTAAAGTACAGTAGTTATAATGCAAAAATAAAATATGAATGGGTTTTCAACCGTACTTATTAAAGTAGTGATTTGTTTTATTATACTAATGGATCTCACAAGGGTTTTGTTCAGTTTCGTGTGATTGAAGTTTTCAAGTTTTGGGTAAGACCACGATGGATGAAGGAATAAGGAGTGGTAAGAGCCTAAGCTTGGGGATGCCCGAGGCAGCCCAAGGTAATATTCAAGGACTCCCAATCAACTAAGCTTGGGGATGCCCCGGAAGGCATCCCCTCTTTCTTCTGACGACCATCAGTAATTTTACTTGGAGCTATATTTTTATTCGTCACATGATATGCGTAAATTCTTGGAGCGTCGTGTGCTTTTTTCCTTTTCTTTTAATAAATGCACCATGCTGGTTTGAGAAAGTCCTTGGCTGATTTATAGAATGCTCTTTGCACTTCACTTATATCTTTTAAGTATGGCTTTATAGAATGCTTCATGTGCTTCACTTATATCATTTGAAGTTTGGACTGTCTATTTCTCTACACATAAAAAATCGCCATTTGTAGAATGCTCTTTTACTTCACTTGTATTTGTTCTAGTGTGGGTATATCTTTTGTAGAAATAATTAAACTCTCTTGCTTCACTTATATTTATTTAGAGAGTTGACAGGAATTGGTCATTCACATGGTCAGTCATTAAATCCTACATAAAACTTGAAGATCACTGGATATGATTTGTTTGATTCCTTGCAATAGTTTTGCCATATAGAGATGGTAATATGTAGGAAGTACTAGTGAATGATTGTGGTTTAGTAAGAATATTGGTGTTAAGGTTTGTGATTCCCGAAGCATGCACGTATGGTGAACCGTTATGTGAAGTCGGAGCATGATATATTCTTTGATTGTCTTATGAGTGGTGGTCGGTGTCGTGGAATTGTCACGGCAAATGTCCTAGTGTGAGGACTTAGTCGTGAGGACAACGCATCTATGTGGTAGCTTGAGAGGGGTTGATCGGAATCGAAAGACGCAATACAAGACAAGGGTTTAGACAGCTTCGGGCCCCGGGAAACATCATCCGGTAACAACCCTACATGCTGTTTGTGGTAGGTCTCATTATGCTCATGAGGGACTCGCCGTAAACCGGCTCTCCTAGTTGTGTCTATCCTTAACGATTATTTTCTTACTTGTCCCTCTTGGGGTGCCCTGCCCCTCCTTATATAAGTTGAAGGGGCGGGTTACATATAGAGTCGAACTACGATTGGGACTTAAACTATTCTGACTTCTCATCACGGGCTTCTCTCCATGGTCTTCTTAACGTCTTGGGCTTCTTAACGTCTCGGGCTTATTAACCCCAGGCGACTCTATTACAATCTGACTTACCATCTGGCTTACCATCTGGCTTAACATCTGCCGGCTTACCATCTGGCTTAACATCTGCCGGCTTACCATCTGCCGGCTTACCATCTGCCGGCTTATAATCTGTCGGTTCGCCAATGAAACACCAAGTCAGAGGTTAAGCCAGATCTGCCGGCTCACCATCTCGCTTACAATTTGACTTACCATCTGCCGGCTTAGAATCTTCCGGCTCACCAATGAAACACCAAGTCCCAGCCGGGTCATACCTCCGACCGGGCAATACCGCGGGGTATATCCCCGACATTAGCCCCTAGTTTAACTTGGATTTATCCATGTTAAACTGATCCTGCAAAATAAACACAAGAACAAATTTGACAGGTTGTGCTCCGGGTAAAAAATTCTTGTAAGCTAGCACCTGATCATCCATAATTCCAATTGTCATTTCCTTCTTATAAAAAATCCAGGTCAATAGGCCAGCTTCATACTCAATTTGCTAACATTGTTTCTCACAGAGAAATGTTGTGAAGAATAATTCATTTGACTCAGCTCCCAATGCTTAAAAAATATTGGTCTTTGAAATACTTATCTGATCTTCAGCCGACTTGAAGATGAAAAACTTGTCGGTTTATCATTGCCAAAATTGCCGACTTGTAAATATTGATGGGACCTGGTCATAATTGTTGTTAACATCAAGCTTGAAAATGTACCTCTTATATGCATATCACTTGTAGCCCCCAAGTCTTAAGAAGGGAGCGTAGTAACAACTTAAGACTTGCTTCAATATAAATGTTGCAACCTTGAAAAAATCCAGGTTGTTCATCTCAATTACTAGTAAAAACTGAATATTCCACATATGCAGCCCCCAAGTGCCGGGTTGTCATGCTTGTAGCAACCTGGGACTTGTAATTGCATTAAGCTCATAGAAAACTTCCACCGGCGTAGCCCCCAAGGGCCGAGTCATTATGCAATAATGAGCAGGGACTTTGTAGATATGATCATGTAGACTTGAACAGCAACGTGCAGCCCCCAAGGGCCGGCTCAGCAAGACAATACTCAGCTGGGACTTTATATATACTTCATTGAAAATAACATCATATGATCTAGCCTCCATCGTAGGGCTTGAACCCACGTCCACAAGGTTAAGAGCCTTGTGCTTTTACCAACTCAGCAATTGACCCTTCAATATAATGGATTTAACTTGTGTACCTTGAATTTAACATGAGCAATTGGTAGCCCCCAAGAGCCGGCTCATTACGATGTGATGAGTCGGATCTTCAATAAGGCAAGTAAAAATGACTTTGCATTAGCCCCCAAGTGCCATGGTGCATGCTGGCAGTGACATGGAACTTGCATATTTGATGTAATCTCAACTTGAATAATGTAGCCCCCATGTGCCGGGTCGTAAGCCTGCAGCGACTCGGGACTATTCCCTCCATTGTAGAATAAATCATATCCATTGATAAAATAATAGCCATTGCGCTGAAGTGACTATGAAAACCTCAATCCTAATATTGGTTATTGATAACCGTAATAAAAATCCAGCCATGTTGGCTATTAAAGATTTGAATAATATAACCCGGTTTCAAAACCGATTCCTGCCATATAAACCAGTATATCCATGCGCATATGATGCATGCTATGATGATGTAATGATGATGTGATGTATGATGCAATATATGATTATGTATGTGTATGATAATAGAATACTTCAATGAAAATACCATGATAGCCAGTGGAGTGTCCTCGCTTTCTGTAAGCCGGCTCTCACATGACCTAATCGATGTTTTAACCTGGATAAGTTCAGGGTCTTGTTTAAAGATTGACTTATCGAGAGTACACGAGGTCGAAGTAGCATCATGCAAACAGGCAGGTTTAACCAAGTTTCAATGGAGGGGGCTTAATAGCATGGGTTCATCCTCGCTGTCTGTAAGCCATGCCCTCACATGACAATCCGGCGTTTTAACCTTAACTAGTTCAGGGTCTTGTTTAAAAGGCTAACTGTTAAGAGTTCGGCGGGCCAATCAGGATTACCTGATGGAGAAGCAGCTGGCATACAGGCAGGATAACCTGGAAGGGTTATGTCCTCTTTGGTGAATACACCTATGTTTGAACAAGATAACCTAGTCAAGAGGGTAGTAACGCTATGTTCTCTTTGGTGAATACACCTATGTTTGAACAGGAATCCCCCTAGTGACATATTCAGTCAAGATGGTAGTAACGCTATGTTCTCTTTAGTGAATACACCTATGTTTGAACAGGAAGCCCCCAAGCGACCAATAAGATAAGCCAATAAGGCAGGATACACATGTTTGAACCGCGCATCATAGCAGCAAGTTCTCTTTGGCAACCTTTAATTTTTCCTTAGAACTCGAACCTGCGAGAGATGGATTCATTTTGAACTGGAGTTTCAAACCGGATATTGAGAGCTTCAAAGCTTTGCGAGAAAACAGATTTCCCTTGAACCGGATTTTAAACGGGAATTCTTCATTTTGAGCTGAAAATTTTCTGACGGCCTTTTAAATTTTCATCAATATAGAAGTAGTCTTCGGGGCCGGGTTATTTTTCCCTCCAATGACCCGGAGTTCTTGATTTCACTGAAACGGGCAAGATTTGTTGAGTCATGTCATTGTATCCACCGAGTCTTAAGAGGACTCGAGGAGTTGTCTTGAGATTCTCCATACTTGACCGTGATATAAACCGGCATAGAGTTCAATATGGAAAGCGCTGGAATTTGTGTAAACCAGAAGCTTGAAGCGAGTTGATATCCTCGAAATATTTGTTATATAATCCTGGTATGAGTCATTCAATAAACTCTGTGACATGATGGTCACCTTTGCAGTAGACAATTTTTCCTGCATCAAAAAATACCGCAAGCCAGAATAATTGTTCTTTGATTAAAAGAATGTGTTAAAAATAGACTTAGATGAATATCACCTGATATGTCTTGTCGGATGTCGAATCAGCTGTCAGGATGAGACATCTATAAAGATGAATCGGCAGGCAAAATTAAACAGGAACAACAGTGGGCCAAATGATGTTGTAAGTCGGCCAACACAGTAAGGCAGCTGAACTGATAACTTGATCTATCTCCATTCCATTAATAGCTCCAGACCTCAAACATGTCTGTCCTCCCACTGGGCATTTTTTAGCAGTCCTCCGTGATAACCTCCTTTCTTCTATTTTGTCTAAATGTAATGATAAACCCATAGTATCTCTTGCCGTAAGACAACAAATTTTACGAGGGCGTCCATCAATTGACCCAGCGCATTTGAGGCAGACCGGATTGCACGCCTTATCTGTCTTGGTAATTTTTTGGACGTACGTATACTAATACTGATGATCCTTTGATGTTTAAAACTGTGTGAGCGAACAAAACCTTGGGACCTGGATTCCCTTGTATAGCTGGCCTCTGTAGATGCTTCATTAATCCGGGACCATTTTGCCTTGTACACCAAACGATAGCAATAGTGAAAGGAGCGCCCAACTCCAAACTGCAGAAGTAACTCTTCAGCAAAATCGAGGGAAAATCTGAGCAATGGCTTCATTTAGTTTTGTTCAGAAGCAGGCGGCTCAGCAGAGGCGGAAACCTAAAAATGCAGTGGCAGCGCGGCTCGCCGCGAGGCATGGCGGCTTGAAGAGAAAACAGTGAGGGCTGTTGGGTAACGTAGTAATTTCAAAAAAAATCCTAAGCACACATAGGATCATGGTGATGCATAGCAACGAGAGGGGAGAGTATGTCCATGTACGCTCGTAGACTGAAAGCGGAAGCGTTAGCACAACGCGGTTCATGTAGTCGTACGTCTTCACAATCTGACCGACCCAAGTACCGAACGCACGGCACCTCCGAGTTCAGCACACGTTCAGCTCGATGACGTCCCTCGAACTCCGATCCAGCCGAGCTTTGAGGGAGAGTTCCATCAGCACGACGGCGTGGTGACGGTGATGATGATGCTACCGACGCAGGGCTTCGCCTAAGCACCGCTACGATATTATCGAGGTGGAATATGGTGGAGGGGGGCACCGCACACGGCTAAGAGATCAAGAGATCAATTGTTGTGTCTCCAAGGGGTGCCCCCTCCCCGTATATAAAGGAGTGGAGGAGGGGAGGCCGGCCTCCCTAGGCGCGCCCCATGAGGAGTCCTACTCCCACCGAGTAGGACTCCTCCTTTCCAAGTGGGAGTAGGACAGAGAGGGAAGGAGAGAGAGGGGAAAGGAAGAGGCGCCCCGTCCTTGTCCAATTCGGACTGGGGGGAAGGGGGCGCGCGGCTGCCCTTGGCCGCCCCTCCTCTTCTCCACTAGGGCCCAATAGGCCCATTAGTCTCCCCGGGGGGTTCCGGTAACCCCCGGTACTCCGGTATATGTCCGAAACTTCCCAAAACCATTCCGGTGTCCAAACATAGTCGTCCAATATATCGATCTTTATGTCTCAACCATTTCGAGACTCCTTGCCATGTCCGTGATCATATTCGGGCTCTGAACAACCTTCGGTACATCAAAACACAAAACTCATAATACCGATTGTCATCTAACTTTAAGCGTGCGGACCCTACGGGTTCGAGAACTATGTAGACATGACCGAGACACATCTCCGGTCAATAACCAATAGCGGAACCTGGATGCTCATATTGGCTCCTACATATTCTATGAGGTCAAACCGCATAACAACATACGTTGTTCCCTTTGTCATCGGTATGTTACTTGCCCAAGATTCGATCATCGGTATCTCAATACCTAGTTCAATCTCGTTACCGGCAAGTCTCTTTACTCGTTCCGTAATACATCATCTCGCAACTAACTCATTAGTCACAATGCTTGCAAGGCTTATAGTGATGTGCATTACCAAGAGGGCCCAGAGATACCTCTCTGACAATCGGAGTGACAAATCCTAATCTCGAAATAGGCCAACCCAACAAGTACCTTCGGAGACACCTGTAGAACACCTATAATCACCCAGTTACGTTGTGACATTTTGTAGCACACAAAGTGTTCCTCCGGTAAACGGGATTTGCATAATCTCGTAGTCATAGGAACATGTATAAGTCATGAAGAAAGCAATAGCAACATACTAAACGATCGAGTGCTAAGCTAACGGAATGGGTCAAGTCAATCACATCATTCTCCTAATGATGTGATCCCGTTAATCAAATGACAACTCATGTCTATGGTTAGGAAACATAACCATCTTCGATTAACGAGCTAGTCAAGTAGAGGCATACTAGTGACACTCTGTTTGTCTATGCATTCACACATGTATTATGTTTTCGGTTAATACAATTCTAGCATGAATAATAAACATTTATCATGATATGAGGAAATAAATGATAACTTTATTATTGCCTCTAGGGCATATTTCCTTCGGTCTCCCACTTGCACTAGTGTCAATAATCTAGATTACATAGTGATGATTCTAACACCCATGGAGTTTTGGTGCTGATCATGGTTTGCTCGTGGAAGAGGCTTAGTTAACGGATCTGCAACATTCAGATCCGTATGTATCTTGCAAATCTCTATGTCTCCCACCTGGACTTGATCCCGGATGGAATTGAAGCGTCTCTTGATGTGCTTGGTTCTTTTGTGAAATCTGGATTCCTTTGCCAAGGCAATTGCACCAGTATTGTCACAAAAGATTTTCATTGGTCTCGATGCACTAGGTATGACACCTAGATCGGATATGAACTCCTTCATCCAGACTCCTTCATTTGCTGCTTCTGAAGCAGCTATGTACTCCGCTTCACACATCGATCCCGCCATGACGCTTTGTTTAGAACTGCACCAACTGACAGCTCCACCGTTCAATGTAAACACGTATCCGGTTTGCGATTTAGAATCGTCCAGATCAGTGTCAAAGCTTGCATCAACGTAACCATTTACAACTAGCTCTTTGTCACCTCCATTAACGAGAAACATATCCTTAGTACTTTTCAGGTATTTTAGGATGTTCTTGACCGCTGTCCAGTGGTCCACTCCTGGATTACTTTGGTACCTCCCTGCTAGGCTAATAGTAAGGCACACATCAGGTCTTGTACACATCATTGCATACATGATAGAGCCTATTGCTGAAGCATAGGGAACATCTTTCATTTTCTCGCTATCTTCTGCAGTGGTCGGGCATTGAGTCTGACTCAACTTCACACCTTGTAACACAGGCAAGAACCCTTTCTTTGCTTGATCCATTTTGAACTTTTTCAAAACTTTGTCAAGGTATGTGCTTTGTGAAAGTCCTATCAAGCATCTTGATCTATCTCTATAGATCTTGATGCCCAATATGTAAGCAGCTTCATCGAGGACTTTCAGTGAAAAATTCTTATTCAAGTATCCTTTTATGCTATCTAGAAATTCTATATCATTTCCAATCAGCAATATGTCATCCACATATAATATCAGAAATGCTACAGAGCTCCCACTTACTTTCTTGTAAATACAGGCTTCTCCAAAAGTCTGTATAAATCCATATGCTTTGATCACACTATCAAAACGTTTATTCCAACTCCTAGAGGCTTACACTAGTCGATAAATGGATCGCTGGAGCTTGCACACTTTGTTAGCTCCCTTTGGATCGACAAAACCTTCCGGTTGCATCATATACAACTCCTCTTCCAGAAATCCATTCAGGAATGCAGTTTTGACATCCATTTGCCAAATTTCATAATCATAAAATGCAGCAATTGCTAACATGATTCAGACAGACTTAGGCATCGCTACGGGTGAGAAAGTATCATCATAGTCAACCCCTTCAACTTGTCGAAAACCTTTCGCAACAAGTCGAGCTTTGTAGACAGTAACATTACCGTCAGCGTCAGTCTTCTCCTTGAAGATCCATTTATTCTCTAAGGTTTGCTGATCATCGGGCAAGTCAACCAAAGTCCACACTTTGTTTTCATACATGGATCCCATCTCAGATTTCATGGCCTCAAGCCATTTTGCGGAATCTGGGCTCACCATCGCTTCTTCATAGTTCGTAGGTTCGCCTTGGTCAAGTAACATGACCTCCGAATAGGATTACCGTACCACTGCAGTGCGGATCTTACTCTGGTTGACCTACGAGGTTCAGTAGTAACTTGATCTAAAGTTACATGATCATCATCATTAGCTTCCTCACTAATTGGTGTAGGAGTCACAGGAACAGATTTCTATGATGAACTACTTTCCAATAAGGGAGCAGGTATAGTTACCTCATCAAGTTCTACTTTCCTCCCACTCACTTCTTTTGAGAGAAACTCCTTCTCTAGAAAGGATCCATTCTTAGCAAGGAATGTCTTGCCTTCGGATCTGTGATAGAAGGTGTAACCAACAGTTTGCTTTGGGTATCCTATGAAGACACATTTCTTCGACTTGGGTTCGAGCTTATCAGGTTGAAGCTTTTTCACATAAGCATCGCAGCCCCAAACTTTAAGAAACGACAACTTTGGTTTTTGCCAAACCACAGTTCATAAGGCGTCGTCTCAACGGATTTCGATGGTGCCCTATTTAACGTGAATGCAGCCGTCTTTAAATCATAACCCCAAAACGATAGCAGTAAATCAGTAAGAGACATCATAGATTGCACCATATCTAGTAAAGTACGAATACGAAATTCGGACACACAATTACATTGTGGTGTTCCGGGTGGCGTGAGTTGCGAAACTATTCCGCATTTTTTCAAATGTAGACCAAACTCGTAACTCAAATATTATCCTCCACGATCAGATCGTAGAAACTTTATTTTCTTGTTACGATGATTTTCCACTTCACTCTGAAATTCTTTGAACTTTTCAAATGTTTCAGACTTATGTTTCATTAAGTAGATATAGCCATATCTGCTCAAATCATCTGTGAAGGTGAGAAAATAACGATACCTGCCATGAGCCTTGATATTCATTGGACCAAATACATCAGTATGTATGATTTCCAACAAATCTGTTGCTCACTCCATTGTTCCGGAGAACGGCGTTTTAGTCATCTTACCCATGAGGCATGGTTCGCAAGTACCAAGTGATTCATAATCAAGTGATTCCAAAAGTCCATCAGTACGGAGTTTCTTCATGCGCTTTACACCAATATGACCCAAACGGCAGTGCCACAAATAAGTTGCACTATCATTATCAACTCTGCATCTTTTGGCTTCAACATTATGAATATGTGTATCACTACTATCGAGATTCATCACAAATAGACCACTCTTCAAGGGTGCATGGACATAAAAGATATTACTCATATAAATAGAACAACCATTATTCTCAGATTTAAATGAATAACCGTCTCGCATCAAACAAGATCCAGATATAATATTCATGCTTAACGCTGGCACCAAATAACAATTATTTAAGTCTAAAACTAATCCCGAAGGTAGATGTAGAGGTAGCGTCGACGGCGATCACATCGACTTTGGAACCATTTCCCACGCCAAGATCGTCACCTCATCCTTAGCCGCCTTCGCTTAATCCGTAGTCCCTGCTTTTGAGTTGCAAATATTAGCAATGTAACCAGTATCAAATACCCGAGTGCTATCATGCGAGCTCTAGTAAGGTACACATCAATAACATGTATATCACATATACCTTTGTCCACCTTGCCATCCTTCTTATCCGCCAAATACTTGGGGCAGTTCCGCTTCCAGTGACCAGTCTGTTTGCAGTAGAAGCACTCAGTTTCCGGCTTAGGTCTAGACTTGGGTTTCTTCTCTTGAGCAGCAACTTGTTTGCTGTTCTTCTTGAAGTTCCCCTTCTTCTTCCCTTTACCCTTTTTCTTGAAACTTGTGGTCTTGTTGACCATCAACAATTGATGCTCCTTCTTGATTTCTACCTCCGCAGCCTTTAGCATTGCGAAGAGCTCGGGAATTATCTTATCCATCCCTTGCATATTATAGTTCATCACGAAGCACTTGTAGCTTGGTGGTAGTGATTGAAGAATTCTGTCAATGACACTATCATCCGGAAGATTAACTCCCAGTTGAATCAAGTCATTGTTATACCCAGACATTTTGAGTATATGTTCACTGATAGAACTATTCTCCTCCATTTTGCAGCTGTAGAACTTATTGGAGAGTTCATACCTCTCAATCCGGGCATTTGCTTGAAATATTAGCTTCAAATCCTAGAACATCTCATATGCTCCATGACGTTCAAAACGTCGTTGAAGCCCCAGTTCTAAGACGTAAAGCATGGCACGCTGAACTATCGAGTAGTCATCAGCTTTGCTCTGCCAGACGTTCTTAATGCCATTAGTTGCATCTGCAGCAGGCCTGGCACCCAGCGGTGCTTCCATGACCTAATTCTTCTATGCAGCAACGAGGATAATCCTCAATTTACGGACCCAGTCCGTGTAATTGCTACCATCATATTTCAACTTTGCTTTCTCAAGGAACACATTAAAATTCAACGGAACAACAGCACGGGCCATCTATCTACAACAACGTAGACAAGAAAAATACTATCAGGTACTAAGTTCATGATAAATTTAAGTTCAATTAATCATATTACTTAAGAACTCCCACTTAGATAGACATCCCTCTAATCATCTAAGTGATCACGTGATCCGTATCAACTAAACCATAACCGATCATCACGTGAAATGGAGTAGTTTTCAATGGTGAACATCACTATCCTGGTCATGTCTACTATATGATTCACACTCGACCTTTCGGTCTCAGTGTTCCGAGGCCATATCTGCATATGCTAGGCTCGTCAAGTTTAACCCGAGTATTCTGCGTGTGTAAAACTGTCTTACACCCGTTGTAGATGAACGCTGAGCTTATCACACCCGATCATCACATGGTGTCTCGGCACAACGAACTTTGGCAATGGTGCATACTCAGGGAGAACACTTTTACCTTGAAATTTAGTGAGAGATCATCTTATAATGCTACCGTCAAACAAAGCAGAATAAGATGCATAAAGGATAAACATCACATGCAATCTATATAAGTGATATGATATGGCCATCATCATCTTGTGCCTTTGATCTCCATCTCCAAAGCACCGTCATGATCACCATCGTCACCGCGCCGACACCTTGATCTCCATCATAGCATCGTTGTCGCCTCGCCAACTATTGCTTCTCGACTATCGCTACCGCTTAGTGATAAAGTAAAAGCAATTATGTATGATTGCATTGCATACAATAAAGCGACAACCATATGGCTCCTGGCAGTTGCCGATAACTCCGTTACAAAACATAATCATCTCATACAATAAAATATAGCATCATGTCTTCACCATATCACATCACAACATGCCCTGCAAAAACAAGTTAGACGTCCTCTACTTTGTTGTTGCAAGTTTTACGTGACTGCTACGGGCTTAGCAAGAACCGTTCTTACCTACGCATCACAAACACAACGATAGTTTATCAAGTTAGTGTTGTTTTAACCTTCTCAAGGACCGGGCGTAACCACACTCAGTTCAACTAAAGTTGGAGAAACTGACACCCGCCAGCCACCTGTGTGCAAAGCACGTCGGTAGAACCAGTCTCGCGTAACGTACACGTAATGTCGGTCCGGGTCGCTTCATCCAACAATACCGCTGAACCAAAGTATGACATGCTGGTAAGCAGTATGACTTGTATCGCCCACAACTCACTTGTGTTCTACTCGTGCATATTACATCTACGCATAAACCAGACTCGGATGCCACTGTTGGGTAACGTAGTAATTTTAAAAAAATTCCTATGCACACATAGGATCATGGTGATGCATAGCAACGAGAGGGGAGAGTATGTCCACGTACCCTTGTAGACCGAAAGCGGAAGCGTTAGCACAACGCGGTTGATGTAGTCGTACGTCTTCACGATCCGACCGATCCAAGTACCGAACGCACGACACCTCCGAGTTCAGCACACGTTCAGCTCGATGACGTCCCGCGAGCTCTGATCCAGCAAAGCTTCGTTGGAGAGTTTCGTCAGCATGACAGCGTGATGGTGGTGATGATGATGCTACCAACGCAGGGCTTCGCCTAAGCACCGCTATGATATGATCGAGGTGGATTATGGTGGAGGGGGGCACCGCACACGGCTGGGAGAGATCAACAGATCAACTTGTGTGTCTAGAGGTGCCCCCTGCCCCTGTATATAAAGGAGCAAGCGGGAGGCCGGCCGGCTCCTGTAGGCACGCCACGAGGAGGAGTCCGCCTCCTAGTAGGAGTAGGACTCCCCTCTTTCCTACTCCTACTAGGAGGGGGAAAGGAAGGGGGAGAGGGAGAAGGAAAGGTGGGCGCCGCCCCCCCTCTCCTAGTCCAATTTGGACCAGAGGGGGGCGGCCTGCCCTAGGCCAGCCCTCTCTCTCTCCACTAAGGCCCATAAGGCCCACTATTTCTCCCGGCGGGTTCCGGTAACCCTCCGCACTCCGGTTTTCTCCGAAACCACCCGGAACACTTTTGGTGTCCGAATATAGTCGTCCAATATATCGATCTTTACGTCTCGACCATTTCGAGACTCCTCATCATGCCCGCGATCATATCCGGGACTCCGAACTACCTTCGGTACATCAAAACACAAAAACTCATAATACCGATCGTCATCGAACTTTAAGCGTGCGGACCTTATGGGTTCGAGAACTATGTAGACATGACCGATACACGTCTTCGGTCAATAACCAATAGCAGAACCTGGATGCTCATATTGGCTCCAACATATTCTACGAAGATCTTTATCGGTCAACCCGCATAACAATATACGTTGTTCCCTTTGTCATCAGTATGTTACTTGCCCGAGATTCGATCGTCGGTATCTCAATACCTAGCTAAATCTCATTACCGGCAAGTCTCTTTACTCGTTACATAATGCATCATCCTGCAACTAACTCATTAGTCACATTGCTTGCAAGGCTTATTGTGATGTGCATTACCGAGAGGGCCCAGAGATACCTCTCCGACAATCGGAGTGACAAATCCTAGTCTCGATCTATGCCAACTCAACAAGTACCATCGGAGACACCTGTAGAGCACCATTATAATCACCCAGTTGCGTTGTGATATTTGGTAGCACACAAAGTGTTCCTCTGGTAATCGGGAGTTGCATAATTTCATAGTCATAGCAATAGCAGTAAACTAAACGATCAAGTGCTAAGCTAACAGAATGGGTTAAGTCAATCACATCATTCTCCTAATGATGTGATCCCGTTAATCAAATGACAACTCATGTATATGGTTAGGAAACTTAACCATGTTTGATTAACGAGCTAGTCAAGTAGAGGCATACTAGTGACACTATGTTTGTCTATGTATTCACACATGTATTATGTTTCTGGTTAATACAATTATAGCATAAATAATAAACATTTATCATGATATGAGGAAATAAATAATAACTTTATTATTGCCTCTAGGGCATATTTCCTTCGGTCTCCCACTTGCACTAGAGTCAATAATCTAGATTGCACAGTAATGATTCTAACACCCATGGAGTTTTGGTGTTGATCATGTTTTGCTCGTGGAAGAGGCTTAGTTAACGGGTCTGCAACATTCAGATCCGTATGTATCTTGCAAATCTCTATGTCTCCCACCTGGACTTGATCCCGGATGGAATTGAAGCGTCTCTTGATGTGCTTGGTTCTTTTGTGAAATCTGGATTCCTTTGCCAAGGCAATTGCACCAGTATTGTCACAAAAGATTTTCATTGGTCCCGATGCACTAGGTATGACACCTAGACCGGATATGAACTCCTTCATTTTCTGCTTCCGAAGCAGCTATGTACTCCGCTTCACACGTATATCCCGCCACGACGATTTGTTTAGAACTGCACCAACTGACAGCTCCACCGTTCAATGTAAACACGTATCCGGTTTGCGATTTAGAATCGTCCGGACCATTGTCGAAGCTTGCATCGACGTAACCATTTACAACTAGCTCTTTGTCACCTCCATAAACGAGAAACATATCCTTAGTCCTTTTAGGTATTTCAGGATGTTCTTGACCGCTGTCCAGTGATCCACTCCTGGATTACTTTGGTACCTCCCTGCTAGGATAATAGCAAGGCACACATCAGGTCTGGTACACAGCATTGCATACATGATAGATCCTATGGCTGAAGCATAGGGAACATCTTTAATTTTTCGCTATCTTCTGCAGTGGTCGGGCATCGAGTCTGACTCAACTTCACACCTTGTAACACAGGCAAGAACCCTTTATTTGCTTGATCCATTTTGAACTTTTTCAAAACTTTGTCAAGGTATGTGCTTTGTGAAAGTCCTATCAAGCGTCTGATCTATCTCTATAGATCTTGATGCCCAATATGTAAGCAGCTTCACCGAGGTCTTTCATTGAAAAATTCTTATTCAAGTATCCTTTTATGCTATCCAGAAATTCTATGTCATTTCCAATCAGCAATATGTCATCCACATATAATATCAGAAATGCTACAGAGCTCCCACTCACTTTCTTGTAAATATAGGCTTCACCATAAGTCTCAGATAAATCCATATGCTTTGATCACAGTATCAAAACGTTTATTCCAACTCCGAGAGGCTTGCACCAGCCCATAAATTGATCGCTGGAGCTTGCACATTTTGTTAGTTCCCTTTGGATCGACAAAACCTTCCGGTTGCATCATATACAACTCCTCTTCCAGAAATCCATTTGTGAATGCAGTTTTGACATCCATTTGCCAAATTTCATAATCATAAAATGCGGCAATGGCTAACATGATTCGGACAGACTTAAGCATCGCTACGGGTGAGAAAGTCTCATCGTAGTCAACCCCTTGAACTTGTCGAAAACCTTTCGCAATAAGTCGAGCTTTGTAGACAGTAACATTACCATCGCCGGTCTTCTTCTTCTTGAAGATCCATTTATTCTCTATGGCTTGGCGATCATCGGGCAAGTCAACCAAAGTCCACACTTTGTTCTCATACATGGATCCCATCTCAGATTTCATGGCCTCAAGCCATTTTGCGGAATCTGGGCTCACCATCGCTTCTTCATAGTTTGTAGGTTCACCTTGGTCAAGTAACATGACCTCCAGAATAGGATTACCGTACCACTCTGGTGCGGTTTTTACTCTGGTTGACCTACGAGGTTCAGTAGTAACTTGATCTAAAGTTACATGATCATCATCATTAGCTTCCTCACTAATTGGTGTAGGAGTCACAGGAACAGATTTCTTTGATGAACTACTTTCCAATAAGGGAGCAGGTACAGTTACCTCATCAAGTTCTACTTTCCTCCCACTCGCTTCTTTTGAGAGAAACTCCTTCTCTAGAAAGGATCCATTCTTAGCAAGGAATGTCTTGCCTTCGGAACTGTGATAGAAGGTGTACCCAACAGTTTCCTTTGGGTATCCTATGAAGACACATTTCTCCGATTTGGGTTCGAGCTTATGAGATTGAAGCTTTTTCACATAAGCATCACAGCCCCAAACTTTAAGAAACGACAACTTTGGTTTCTTGCCAAACCACAGTTCATAAGGCATCGTCTCAACGGATTTCGATGGTGCCCTATCTGACTTACCATCTGTCGGCTTATAATCTGCCGGCTCACCAATGAAACACCAAGTCCCAGTCGGGTCATACCTCCGGCCAGGTCATACCGCAGGGTATATCCCCGACATTAGCCCCCAGTTTAATTTGGATTTATCCATATTAAACTGATCCTGCAAAATAAACACAAGAACAAATTTGACAGGTTGTGCTCCGGGTAAAAAATTCTTGTAAGCTCGCACCTGATCATCCTTGATTCCAATTTTCATTTCCTTCTTCTAAAAAATCCGGGTCAATAGGCCATCTTCATACTCAATTTGCTAACGTTGGTTTCTCACAGAGAAATGTTGTGAAGAATAATTCATTTGACTCAGCTCCCAATGCTTAAAAAATATTGGTCTTCTGATCTTCAGCCGACTTGAAGATGAAAAACTTGTCGGTTTATCATTTCCAAAATTGCCGACTTGTAAATATTGATGGCACCGGGTCATAATTGTTGTTAACATCAAGCTTGAAAATGTACCTCTTATATGCATAACACTTGTAGCCCCCAAGTCTTAAGAAGGGAGCGTAGTAACAACTTAAGACTTGCTTCAATATAAATATTGCAACCTTGAAAAAATCCAGGTTGTTCATCTCAATCACTAGTCAAAATTGAATATTCCACATATGTAGCCCCCTAGTGTCGGGTTGTCATGCTTGCAGCAAACTGGGACTTGTAATTGCGTTAAGCTCATAAAAAACTTCCACTAGCGTAGCCCCCAAGGGTCGGGTCATTATGCAATAATGAGCAGGGACTTTGTAGATATGATCATGTAGACTTGAATAGCAACGTGCAGCCCCCAAGGGCCGGCTCAGCAAGACAATACTGAGCTGGGACTTTATATATACTTCATTGAAAATAACATCATATGATGTAGCCTCCATCGTAGGGCTTGAACCCACGTCCACAAGGTTAAGAGCCTTGTGCTTTTACCAATTGAGCAATGGACCCTTCAATATAATGGATTTAACTTGTGTACCTTGAATTTTTAACATGAGCAATTGGTAGCCCCCAAGGGTCGGCTCATTTCGATGTGATGAGTCGGGTCTTCAATAAGGAAAGTAAAAATGACTTTGCATTAGCCCCCAAGTGCCACGGTGCATGCTGGAAGTGACATGGGACTTGCATATTTGATGTAATCTCAACTTGAATAATGTAGCCCCCAAGTGCCGGGTCGTAAGCCTGCAGCGACTCGGGACTATTCCCTCCATTGTAGAATAAATCATATCAATTGATAAAATAATAGCCCTTGCGCTGAAGTGACTATGAAAACCTCAATCCTAATATTGGTTATTGCTAACTGTAATAAAAATCCAGCCATGTTGGCTATTAAAGATTTTGAATAATATAACCCGGTTTGAAAACCGATTTCTGCCATATAAACCAGTATATCCATGCGCATATGATGCATGCTATGATGATGCAATGATGATGCGATGTATGATGCAATAGATGATTATGTATGTGTATGATAATAGAATACTTCAATGAAACTAGCATGATAGCCACTGGAGTATCCTCGCTTTCTGTAAGCCGGCCCTCACATGACCCAATCGATGTTTTAGCCTGGATAAGTTCAGGGTCTTGTTTAAAGATTGACTTATCGAGAGTACACGAAGTCGGAGTAGCATCATGCAAACAGGCAGGTTTAACCAAGTTTTAATGAAGGCGGCTTAATAGCATGGGTGCATCCTCTCTATCTATAAGCCGTGCCCTCACATGACAATCCGGCGTTTTAACCTTAACTAGTTCAGGGTCTTGTTTAAAAGACTGACTGTTAAGAGTTCGGTGGGCCAATCAGGATTACCTGATGGAGAAGCAGCTGGCATACAGGCAGGATAACCCGGAAGGTTCATGTCCTCTTTGGTGAATACACCTATGTTTGAACAAGATAACCTAGTCAAGACGGTAGTAACGCTATGTTCTCTTTGGTGAATACACCTATGTTTGAACAGGAATCCCCCTAGTGACATATTCAGTCTAGATGGTAGTAACGCTATGTTCTCTTTGGTGAATACACCTATGTTTGAACAGGAAGCCCCCAAGTGACCAATAAGATAAGCCAATAAGGCAGGATACCCATGTTTGAACCGCGCATCATAGCAGCAAGTTCTCTTTGGCAACCTTTAATTTTTCCAGAGAACTTGAACCTGCGAGAGATGGATTATTTTCGAACCGGAGTTTTAGACCGGATATTGAGAGCTTCAAAGCTTTGCGAGAAAACAGATTTCCCTTGAACCGGATTTTAAACTGGAATTCTTCATTTTCAGCCGAAAATTTTCTGACGACCTTTTAAATTTTCATCAATATAGCAGTAGTCTCTGGGGCCGGGTTATTTATCCCTCCAATGACCCAGAGTTCTTGATTTCACTGAAACGGGCAAGATTTGTTGAGTCATGTCATTGTAGCCGTCAAGTCTTAAGAGGACTCGAGGAGTTGTCTTGAGATTCTCCATACTTGACCGTGATATAAACCGGCATATAGTTCAATAGCGAAAGCGCTGGAACCAGAAGCTTGAAGCGAGTTGATGATCCTCGAAATATTTGTTATATACTCCTGGTATGAGTCATTCAATAAACTCTGTGACATGATGGTCACCTTTGTAGTAGACAATTTTCCCTGCATCAAAAAATACCGCAAGCCAGAATAATTGTTCTTTGATTAAAAGAATGTGTTAAAAATAGACTTAGATGAATATCACCTGATATGTCTTGTCGGATGTCGAACCAGCTGTCACGATGAGACAGCTATAAAGATGAATCGGCAGGAAAAATCAAACAGCAACAACAGTGGGCCAACTGATGTTGTAAGCCGGCTGACACAGTAAGGCAGCTGAACTGATAACTTGATCTATCTCCATTCCCTTAACAGCTCCAGACCTGAAACATGTCTGTCCTCCCACTAGGCATTTTTTAGCAGTCATCCGTGATAACCTCCTTTCTTCTCTTTTGTCTAAATGTAATGATAAACCCATAGTAGCTCTTGCCATAAGACAACAGATTTTACGAGGGCGTCCATCAGTTGACCCAGCACATTTGAGGCAGACCAGACTGCACGCCTCATCTGTCTTGGTAATTTTTTGGACGTACGTAGACTAATACTGATGATCCTTTGATGTTTAAAACTATGTGAGAGAACAGAACCTTGGGACCTGGATTCCCTTGTATGGCTGGCCTTAGTAGATGCTTCATTAATCCGGGACCATTTTGCCTTGTACACCGAACGATAGCAAAAGTGAAAGGAGCGCCCAACTCCAAACTGCAGAAGTAACTCTTCAACAAAATCGAGGGAAAATCTGAGCAATGGCTTCATTGAGTTTTGTTTAGAAGCAGGCGGCTCAGCAGAGGCGGAAACCAAAAAATGTTGTGGCAGCGCGGCTCGCTGCGAGGCATGACGGCTTGAAGAGAAAACAGTGAGGGCAGGCCACAACAACAGTTTAGGCATGCCGGCGAGGGCAGCTCAAAAATGGGCGCGAGGCCGGCACGGCTGCTCGGGTTAGCAGCGGGTCAACTAGGTGGCGGAGACAAGCTCGACGGCAGCTCATAGGCTGCTTACCGCGGCAAGTCAGAGCAGCCATAGCGACTCAAAGGGCAGCTTGGGCGACAGGTATGCGGGCGCGCGGGCGGCACATCCGAGCCAACGAGCGGGCGGCTCAGCAAACGGAGACAGTCAGGCCAGGCCGGTTTGCAGGCGGAGGTGGCTGCTCAAGGCCGCAACGGTGGGAGGCGCGGTAGTGGTAGGATGCTGCGGCGAAGTGAAGCGAGGCGGCTCATTGGCCGCGGAAACGGGTCGCCGGGGCACCGGCGGGTCAAAGAGGCGGACCGGTGGCTGTTAGCGATGTGAAGCAGCGCCGGCTTGCAGCAGAGACTCCGGCGAATAGCAGCTCATAGTAGCAGTGACTGGCGGCTTGAAACGAAATTGCAGAGGCCGGCTATTCACCGAGGGCGGCTTAGTGAAAAGCCGCAGCAGAAAGAAGCAGCTTGCAGCGGCTCAGCGCAAAACGAAGCGAGGGGCGGCTTGAGCTAGTCGCGGAGCTTGAAGCGGCGATGGCAACAGGGGCGGCCGGCCGCCCAACAAGGCCGAGCAAAGGGCCTCTCGAGGCCGTGAGGGCGAACCGGCGAAGCAAGGTCCTGGCCACTCGAGACGCTCCCTGCAGGCTCAGAGGCGGCCGGCGGGTCTCAACGGGTGCTCAAGTTGGAGGTGTCCTGGCCATGAGCGGCTCATCGTGGCGGTGATTCACAATCTGAGGCTGTGGCTCATGAAGTGGCGATTCAGAAGCAGACCTCAGGCGGGAATGAGCCGGTGCGGTGGCCCGTACAGCGGCGGGTCAGCGAGGTGAGGCGGCTTGAAGCAGGTGAACCGTCGGGTTGCCGGGCCACGCGCGGACCAAGCCGAAGGAGGCCAGAGCCGGCCGGGGGATCGAGGACGCAGGCAAGGTTAACTGGGGCTTGTGGCGGCTCAACACTGTAAAGGCGGGTGAAGCACTCGGAGATGAGGCGGTCAGGCCACGACAGAGATGGAAATGACACGAGATGAGCGTCTTGGCGTGACAGCGAGCGAGGCCGCGAGCGCGGGGGTGACTCTGAGGCGCGGCGAAGGTGACTTGAGGCACGTGATGACGCTGCTGGTGGCTTGGAGGCGCAGGCAGACTCAATGCGGCACGGAGACAGCTGGCGATGTGGGCGACCTGACGACGGCCCCAGGGCCACTCAGAGGAATTGGCGGCTCACCGAGACCATGTCGGAGGAGTGCGCGAGGCCGGTGCAACTTGCTCTCACCAAGGCGGGGCCGCGAGATGCGACGGCAGATTGGCGCGTCCATGGATGAGGCGATATGAGGCCACGATGGCTCAGGTCACTTGCGACGACTCTATGCAGAGAAGCGAGCCGGCAGCAGGCTGAACTGAAGAAGCGAGCCGGCAGCAGAGGTTGAACAAAAGGTGCGGCGGCTCATCGCGATGGCAAAAAGCAACGGAGGCAACCTGGAGGTGGATCACGGCAACGGTGAGGTTAAGACGGAGCGAGCGCAATCAGTGAAGCTTCAAGGGCGGCTCTCAAGATGGTTGCTCGAAGGCGCGTTGGACGGCGAGGGCCGGCTCACGGCGGCAGGGGCAGAAGCATGTTGAGGCCGCTTTGGCGATTCTACAGTGAGTTCATTCGGAGGAGACTCGGAGTGAAGGTGGCTCGACGAGGCCGGTGTAGTAGCTCAGGGCAGAGGTGGTGGTGAAGGCGAGTTAACGGAGCGCTCGAGTGAGGTCGACGGCGGCCGTGAGGTTGGGCGGCTCAACGCCGGCAACAACGGCAAAACGAGGTAAGTGCCACGGTGGCGGGTCGGGTTTGAGGCAGGCGCCTTTGGAAGCGAGCCGATCAAGCGGACTGACGAGGCGACGGCCCACCACGGTCGAGGCGGAGGCACGGCTAGCGAGTCCGAGTCCGGCTCAAGTTGGAGCCTCATGCAGAATTCCTTTTTCTTTGTCATGGTAGTTTGAAGGGAAGAAACAGGGCCGTCCCTTGGCGTTTGTCAATAACCAGTGAAAGTGGCTTGTGGAGGCGAAGGCGCTTGAGATCACAACAGTGATTCGGCGATAAATTTTCACAGGATCAACCCCAAACAAAATAGCTTGACCAAAAAACCACAGTAGCCAATCCGGGCATAACAGCGGGCTGACTTGTAGCCTGCAGCGTAACCCTAATTCCTCTCAAATCTTTAGATCTGGGCTGATAAACTTGAAGCTGATGTGGATCCTTCGGACCGGCTCTTCTTCACCGGAAAATTACGAACTTCTCGATCCCTGAGAAAAAAATCCCTCCAAGAACTCAACACCACCGTGCGCAGGCCCCACGGTGGGCGCCAACTGTTATGGAATTGTCACGGCAGATGCCCTAGTGTGAGGACTTGGGCGTTAGGCCAACGCATCTATGTGGTAGCTTGAGAGGGGTTGATCGGAATCGAAAGACGCAATACAAGACAAGGGTTTAGACAGCTTCAGGCCCCGGGAAACATCATCCGGTAACAACCCTACATGTTGTTTGTGTCTAGGTCTCATTATGCTCATGAGAGAGTCGCCGTAAACCGGCTCTCCTAGTTGTGTTTATCCTTAACGATTATTTTCTTACTTGTCCCTCTTGGGGTGCCCTGCCCCTCCTTATATAAGTTGAAGGGGCGGGTTACATATAGAGTCCAACTCGGATTGGGACTTAAACTATTCTGACTTCTCATCACGGGCTTCTCTCCATGGTCTTCTTAACGTCTTGGGCTTATTAACCCCAGGCGACTCTGTTACAATCTGACTTACCATCTGGCTTAACATATTCCGACTTACCATCTGGCTTAACATCTGCCGTCTTACCATCTGGCTTACAATCTGACTTACCATCTTCCGGCTTACCATCTATCGGCTTATAATCTGCCGGCTCACCAATGAAACACCAAGTCCCAGCGGGGTCATACCGCAGGGTATATTCCCAACAGTCGGGGACGAGCGATGGTCCTTTCCTACCAATCTATCCCCCTAGGAGCATGCTTATTATTACTTTGCTTTGATGGCGAATAAATTTTTGCAATAAGTATGTGAGTTCTTTATGACTAATGTTGAGTCCATGGATTATACACACTCTCACCTTTCCGCCATTGCTAGCCTCTCTAGTACCGACAACTTTCGCCGGTGCATAAACCCTCCTTATACCTTCCTCAAAATAGCCACCATACCTACCTATTATGGCATTTCCATAGCCATTCCGAGATATATTGCCATGCAACTTCCGTCAGCATCATATACATGACTTGAGCGTTCATTGTCATATTGCTTTGCATGATCGTAAGATAGCTAGCATGATATTCTCATGGATTGTACATTTTTTGATATCTTTGCTATGCTAGATCATTGCACCTCCTGGTACACTGCCACAGGCATTCATATAGAGTCATCATGTATTAGTTTTATCGAGTTTTAAGTAAATAAAAGTGTGATGATCATCATTATTAGAGCATTGTCCCATGTGTGGAAGATGGAGACTATGATTCCCTCACAAGTTGGGATGAGACTCCGGACTTAAAAATAAAATAAAAAGAGTCCAAAGATCCCAAAATAAAAAAGGCCAAAGAGCCCAAAATAAAAAAATGAGAGAAAAATAGAGAAGGGGCAATGCTACTATCCTTTACCGCACTTGTGCTTCAGAGTAGCACCATATTTTTCATATATAGAGTCTCCTATGCTATCACTTTCATATACTAGTGGGAATTTTTTATTATAGAAGTTGGCTTGTATATTCCGATGATGGGCTTCCTCAAATGCCTGAGGTCTTCATGAGCAAGCAAGTTGGATGCACACCCACTTAGTTTTCAGTATGAGCTTCCATACACTTATAGCTCTAGTGCATCCGTTGCATGGCAATCCCTACTCACTTGTATCGATATCAATTGATGGGCATTTCCATAGCCCATTAATTTGCCTAGTTGATGTGAGACTTTCTCCTTTTGTCTTCTCCTCACAACCTCCACCATATTCTATTCCACCTATAGTGCTATATCCATGGCTCATCCTCATGTATTGCGTGAAAATTGAAAAAGCTTGAGAACATAAAAAGTATGAAACAACTGCTTGGATTGTCATCGGGGTTGCGCATGATGAAATTTTTTGTGTGATGAAGATGGAGCATAGCCAGAGTATATGATTTTGTAGGGATAACGTTCTTTAGCATTGATATTTTGAAAGACATGATTGTTAGTTGGGATGCCTGAGTATTGATGTCTTTATGTCAAATGATAGACTATTGCTTTGAATCACTCGTATCTTAATGTTCATGCCATGATTAGATTATATGATCAAGATTATGCTAGGTAGCATTCCACATCAAAGATTATCTTTTTTATCATTTACCTACTCAAGGACGAGCAGGAACTGAGCTTGGGGATGCTGATACATCTCCATCATATCTATAATTTTTTATCGTTTCATGCCAATATTCTACAACTTTCATATGCTTTTGGCAACGTTTTTATATTATTTTTGGGACTAACATATTGAGACAGTGGCCAGTGCCAGTTCCTGTTTGTTGCATGTTTTTTGTTTCGTAGAATATCCATACAAAACAAAGTCCAAACGCGATAAAAATTTACGAAGATTTATTTGGAATATTTGTGATTTTTGGGAAAAAGAAGCAATGTGAGACGATGCCCGAGGGGTACACAAGCCATAGGGGTGTGCCCCCTACCCAGGGCGCGCCTGGGAGCTTGTGGCCACCCCGTAGGTCGGTTGGAGGTGTCCTTCGGCCGCAAGGAAGCTTATATCTAGATAAAAATCATGTTAAAATTTCAGCCCAATCAGAGTTACGGATCTCCGGGAATATAAGAAACGGTGAAAGGCCAGAAAACAGGAACAAAGAAACAGAAGGAAACAGAGAGAGAGAGAGAGAGAGAGAGAGAGAGAGAGAGAGAGAGAGAGAGAGAGAGAGAGAGAGAGAGAGAGAGAGAGATCCAATCACGGAGGGGCTCCCGCCCCTCCGCCGCCATGGAGGCCATGGTCCAGAGGGGAAACCTTCCTCCCATCTAGGGGGAGGTCAAGGAAGAAGAAGAAGAAGAATGAGGGGGGCTCTCTCCCCCTCTCCCCCGGTGGCGCCAGAACGCCGCTCGGGCCATCATCGTGACGGCGATCTACACCAACAACTTCGCCGCCGTCATCACCAACTCTCTCCCCCTCTATGCAGCGGTGTAACCTCTCTTTTACCCGCTGTAATCTCTACTTAAACATGGTGCTAAACGCTATATATTATTTCCCAATGATGTATGGCTATCTTATGATGTTTGAGTAGATTTGTTTTGTCCTATGGGTTAATTGATGATCGTGATTGGTTTGAGTTGTATGTTTATTATTGGTGTTGTCCTATGGTGCTCTCCGTGTCGCACAAGCGTGTGGGATCCCCGCTGTAGGGTTTGAAATATGTTCATGATTCGCTTATGGTGGGTGGCGTGAGTGACAGAAGCACAGACCCGAGTAAGTAGGTTGTTTGTGTATAGGAGTAAAGAGGACTTGATACTTTAATGGTATGGTTGGGTTTTACCTTAATGATCTTTAGTAGTTGCGGATACTTGCTAGAGTTCCAATCATAAGTGCATATGATCCAAGTAGAAAAATTATGTTAGCTTATGCCTCTCTCTCTCATATAAAATTGTAATAATGATTACCGGTCTAGTTATCGATTGCCTAGGGACAAATAACTTTCTTGTGACAAAAAGCTCTCTACTAAGACTAACTTTCTTGTTTCTTTATCTAAACAGCCCCTAGCTTTTATTTACGTGTTCTTTATTATCTTACAAACCTATCCTATCACACCTACAAAGTACTTCTAGTTTCATACTTGTTCTAGGTAAAGCGAACGTTAAGTGCGTGTAGAGTTATATCGGTGGTCGATAGAACTTGAAGGGAATATAAACTCTACCTTTAGCTCCTCGTTGGGTTCGACACTCTTACTTATCGAGAAAGGTTAAAATTGATCCCCTATACTTGTGAGTTATCAGTCCATAGTTAGTAGCTAGATGGCTTCTTCTCTCTATTTGATCTTAAATACAATGTTCTCCTTAATGTTCTTGGAGTTTTATCCGATGTAATTACTTTTTGTGGTGTGTTTGTTTGGATCCGCTGAATTGTGAGTTTATGATCGGATTTTCCATGAATATTATTTCAGTTTTCTCTGAACTATTATGCATGATTGTTATAGCTTCGTATTTCTCTCCGATCTATTGATTTAGTTTGGCCAACTAGATTGATTTATCTTGCAATGGAAGAGGTGCTTTATAATGGGTTTGATCTTGCGGTGCTCAATCCCAGTGACAGAAAGGGACATGACACATATGTATCGTTGTTATTAAGGGTAAAAAGATGGGCTATATTCATGTGTGAGTTTACTTTGTCTACATCATATCATCCCTCTTAAGACGTTACTCCGTTCTTTATGAACTTAGTACTCTAGATGCATGCTGGACAGTGGTCGATGTGTGGAGTAATAGTAGTAGATGCAGAATCGTTTCGGTCTAGTTGTCTCGGACATGATGCCTATATACATGATCATTGCCATGGATATCGTCATGATTATTTGATTTTCTATCAATTGCCCAACAGTAATTTGTTTACCCACTGTATGTTATTTTCAAGAGAGAAGCCTCTAGTGAAAACTATGGCCCCCGGGTCTACTTCTATCATATATTAAAAATCCTAAAAATACCTTGCTCCAATTTTACTTTTTTTTGTATTTTTGTTCGATCTATCTATCTATCATCATACAATTTAATCTTGCAATTAACCGCCAAGGGATTGATAACCCCTTGTTCGTGTCGGGTGCAGGGATTTGTTATTTCGGGTGCAGGTACTGCTAACGAGTTGTGTCGGGATTCTCCTACTGGATTGATAACCTTGGTTTTATAACTGAGGGAAATACTTGTCTCTACTATACTGCATCATCCCCTACTCTTCGAGGAAAAACCTAACGTGGCTCACAAGTAGCAGGAAGGATTTCTGGCACCGTTGCCGGAAAGACATCATCAACATCTATCAAGTACCTACTCATAAACTTTCATCTCCTTGCATTTATTTTATTTGCCTTTGCCTCTCATTTTCATCTCCCCCATTTTTAATATTTTTTTACAAAAAATACAAAAATAGTTACATGGCATGCCCTAAGCAGTCGATCGGCTTCGAACATGAGCTGTTGGATTTTAAATGTTTCACCTGGTCTAGATTTTTCCATACGTCTTCATCATGTGCTTCTAATTTAGAGCATGTAATCTAGATCGGGTGACCCTTGCGCTAGGTTTTGCACAAGGAGGGGATATCCTCCTCGGCGTTGGTCGCCAGAGCTGAAGAATACAACGGTGCTCCTAGGGTGTCTCCATGTTGTCGTATTGGTGATCTATGAGGTCGGGTTTCGTCGGACGGGGTGCTCTTATCATGAAGAATCCATTGGCGAACCCAGAAGCTGTAGGGGTAGCCTCTATCGATGGTGGAGAAATACTGGAGTGTGACGATGACTGCGGACCTTCGGGTCTTTGATGATGTGCTTAATCTGGTGCTATTCCTGGTAGAAGAAGAGGTTAAGGGGTTGTGCTCAAGCTGTACGAAGGTAAAGGAGATCTTAGTGAGTCAAGGGGCTCATCGAGGGTGAAGAAATTGCCCAGGGAGAGACCCAAGCCAGTAGAGTGAAGACACTCGATTTCGAGGAGTAATCGTGGAGAGGGGTGGGGAATCAGATGAGGGTGAGCAACGACTTCTATCGTCGGGCTCGGCTTGAGCAGGGTACAAGGGGATACGCGGTGGCAGAGATCGACTCAGGCACGACCATGGCGAGTGTGCCCAGGCGGGACTCTTGCCGAAGGTTGAAGATAACATGGATATGCGCCACATGCCGGCGAGAGAGAAATTGTAAAGGGGGGATGGAGAGGGTGGCATGCAGCGTTGTTGGGCCGTGGTTGTGTTGTGTTGGACTTCTAGGGCTTTTCTAGAATTTTTCTACTTTGAAATTTGAAAATAATTTTAAATAAATTTGCAAAATCAAAAATGAAATAAAGCATTTAGAGTTTAACGAAAATACTTCCATCCTAAATAAAATTAGAAAAATACCTTTTGAAAATAAAGGCTATTTGCTGGCCTTTAAATATATTTTTTAATATTTTCGGGTTTATATATTCTTAAAATTACTTTTGAACTCCAAAAAATAATCCAACAATATTTAAAACATTTCCAAATCTTTTATATAGGAGAAGCCTATTATCTCCTATGTTTTAATTTCTTTTTAATTGGAAAATGACATTTAAATGTTTAAAAGCATCAAACATAATCCACTTAAATATTCAAGCCTTCCCAATATTATTTTAATTGGTCTGATTTGAATATTTACAAGACCATGGCCAGGAGAGAAGGTAGTGAATGCGACAACATAGAGAATGGAGAGATCGCGAATAATTGAAGGCGGTGCCGCTGCAGCACGACCCTGCCCCAGCTAGTACGACCGTGCGCTCGCCACGACGGGCCCAAAAGGCCTGCCCACGCCTCCACCCAGCGAGAACCACAACCCCAAATCACCCAGGAGCCTCCCCCTCTCGGATCCGGCTTGTCTGCTTCCTCCCCATGCGGGAGCACGGATGGGCACACACGCGGGGAGCAGGCAAGTCTCGTCCCCCTCTCAAGGTAGCTTAGAGTTTTACGAGATTAACTACCCAAAATAGAAATCTGAAATGAATATTTGGGAAAGTTTTTTTATTCCCTCTCAACAAAATGTTCAAATATTTCAAAAAGTTAAAAAATCCTAGCTAACATCAAGCAGTCAAGAAATGTTATATAAGTTATTAGCATTGCAAAATTTTGATTTTTTTTGGGATGTTACAGACACCATCACGCAAGCTTTTAGCTCGTGCTCGCCTAATGTACCTTTTAGGCGAGACTTGGTCCGCTCCCGCCTGACATCCTGGCGTCATCTTCTGTGTTGCATGGATAAACTGGCCCATGACCGGGGCGAATTCCAATTCAACCTCACACATAATGGCTTTTATGGTTGACTCTATGTAACGGGAGCTCACTTACTCAGGTTCCTGCCCTCAGAAAAAAAACTTACTCAGGTTTCGATGGATGGCAATAATAACATTGTAAACTGAAGATACCGTTGAAGGTGAAAGAAAATTTATGTGATATCTTCGCCGAGGTGTTGTCCTGACAAAGGTCAACCTCGCTGGTCGTATTAGCATGGGAGCAAGAAATATTGTTTTTGTCATCATGATGAGAGAATGAAATACCTGTTCTTTCACATCCACCCCCTCTCACGCGCTACATTGTCAGTTATCCAAGTTGTGTCGAACTTATATCCACCTGGTAGTGTTACCAACATGTATGATGATCACTAGCTAGATGAAATTTGACATAAATTTAGTGTGTTTATAATGGTGAGAGTGTCTGCCTTATCATGACCCTTGTGGCTATGTAGAAAGTACGTAACTTTAAGGGTAAAAATTCATCTCTTTGGAGCTTATCTACCAGTCTACGCCCTGGTTCGGTTTGTGATCTTCTCTACAGTGAGGAAAACACCGGTCAATGTTTATAACTGTGTGTACGCGCTTGCAGCGGATAGACGGAGATGCAGCAAACGTTCCCCAGATATTGCGGTCCTCTCTCTTTAGCCAAGTATCGGTCTACTAGATGTTGCATTTGAAGTTAACAAAAAGGAAAACATTTCACGCCTACACGCCCGGCCGAAGCTTCGGCCGGTCGTGTCCACGCGCGCAGTCTCCTACCCAGTCAGATCGCGGCACGTAAGACGAGGGGCCCACTCTAGCGCTCTTCCTCTCTTCTTCCTTCACGTACCTCGCGCTCGGGTAGCCTGCGGCTTCTTCTCCGCCGCACACCGGGCCTCGAGAAGCGCCCCTGCGGCCGGGTGGAGCGCGCGGTGGCCGCGGAGGAATCGCGGGGAGCAGACGAGGAGGCGGAAGGAGGCGCAGGCCATTGCGGTACGCACGAGCGAGGATGGGCATCCCGCAGGATCTCGGCCACTGCATCGTCAGGCGCCTCTCGGAACGGCGCCACGGTGGCGATGGCCATGGCCAGGCGTGGGAGTTCAGCGGAGCATTAGCACCAGTTGTGAAATGGATGTAGCAAATTCCATCACCGGTTGTAGCAAACATCAACTATGGTTGCAGCAAAACGGCGTCATCATCGTCGCGGGTCGCAGCTAGACAAGAAGTTTAAAGCTTTTTTCAATGCCGGTTGTAGTTTTCGTAACCGCCGGTTGCAGCTTTTCGTTTCTCGTCCATGGCTTCCGTCTCTATGGTTGAAACTTTTTTCATCGCAGGATAAAGCTTTTTTGTGGCCGAATGAAGCTTTTTTGCTTAACCGGTTGTAACTTTTCTTGTCGTCCATAACTTCAATCGTATATGGTTTGAAACTTTATTCATAGCCGGTTGAAGCTTTTTTCGTGGCCGGATGAAGCTTTTTTGGTCGTCAGTTGTAACACTGGGCATCTCCTCCCCCGACGACTCGAATTTTATTGCAAGCTTCAGGTGCGTCGACACGCCCGACATCGGGGATGAGCGACGGCGAGAACGCCGGCGAGCTTCAATTGTCGCCACCAAATCTACAACGGTTGCCACAGGAGTTGCAACCGCAGGGTGCGGCTGTTGCATGGGAAGAAGTAGGGGACGAGGACCACCAGCGATGAGGACAGACGGTGATGCCTAGGACCGGCGACTAGGACGTACGACCAGTGAGGAGCGGCGAAGGGAGAACGTGTGTGGCCGCGAGGCAAGGGGTGTGGGGTGGCGGAGGGGGAAAACACGTGCCACACCACTGGGATTCTCTTCGTACGCGTGCGTTGACGAAAACGACGCGCATCGGACGGTTTTCATCTCCCCAATCGGACGACTGCGGGCTGACCGGCCCAAATTTGGGCCGGCGCGCCGGCGCTACCCTAACAAAAATGTCCTTTATTATTAATTTTCAATAGTCATATCGGAGCGTAACTCAATTGCTCACCCATGTCTGTTAATTTATTTCCGTTAGTTTACACAAGAACAATACAGTACATCTGAATAATCATAATATACAATCTTAAGTAATTTTCATGAAATAATTAACCTACAAATTTACTGATCTTGCTTATGTGTCCAAAATTTCTACACATAGTTCCCGCTAAGGTTGCTGCTATCTCGCAACTGCATCCAAGCAGCTCAGCTCGAGTAATCAGACATGGCAAACGAGCAGTTTGAAGAGCCGCCCATCGGCAGCGCGCTGCGAGCCGGCGACCGCTGCTGGCCAGCCGGACAAGGCGCCGGGGCACTGCGCGGCTGCTCCTTCCCCTCGTCGACGGCGCTCTCGGGCGGCCGCCTGACCTCCTTGAGCAGCGCGACGACGTCCTTCATCGCCGGCCGGTCGTCGGCGCGGTGGCTGATGCACAGCATGGCCACCGCGAAGACCTGCAGCATCTCCTGCACCTGCGCCTCCTGCTTCCCGCGCAGCCGCGGGTCCAGCAGCTCCACCACCCCCCGCTTCGCCTGCATGTGCTCCCGCACCCACTGCACCAGGTGCGTCCCGCCGGGCAGCGTCGGGTCCAGCGGGTGCCGCCCCGTCAGGATCTCCAGCACCACCACGCCGAAGCTGTACACATCGCTCTTCTCCGTGATCCTCTGCATGGACGCGTACTCTGAACCCACAAGAATCTCGATCAGTAATCTCATCTCGTCACACAAGGATTTCCGTCAGAGAATCTGCAGATTTTGAAGAATTTTGATACCTGGCGCGATGTATCCGTATGATCCGGCGATGCGTGGCCTGGACGTGTCCAGCTTGGCGGAGCTGCCGGGCTCGACCACGCCGGAGAGCACGCGGGCCAGGCCGAAGTCGGCGAGGTACGGCTCGTTGCCCGGGCCGAGCAGGACGTTCATGGCCTTGATGTCGCCGTGCAGGATGGCCGGCAGGCAGTCGTGGTGGAGGTAAGCCACGGCGTGCGCGACGCCGAGCGCCACCTCGTACCGGGCGTCCCAGTCGGCGGCGCCCTTGACGATGCCGCGGTGGAGGAAGCCGCTCAGGCTGCCGTTCGGGAGGTACGTGTAGAACAGCAGCTTGGTGCTCCGGTTCGCGCCCCACCCGAGCAGCCTCACGATGTTGCGGTGCCGGATGGACCCCAGCGCCGAGATCTCGTTGCGGAACGCGCCGGCCTCGTCGGAGGACCACATCTTCTTCACGGCGAGCGGCTCGCCGTTGGGCAGCTCCACCCGGTACACCACGCCCGAGCTTCCCGTGCCGATCACGTTCGCCGACGAAAGGCCGCGCACCACGTCGTCCACCGAGAACTCCAGCTTCTGGTACAGGGTCACCTCCCACGCCTCCGCGGCGTTATCATGCATGGCACCGCCGTTCTGGCGGCGCGAGCGTGCGAGCACGTACGTGGCGGTCACGAGGAGGAACACACTCACCGCGACGAGAATCGTCATGGCGAGCTTCAACGCCGAGATGGCCGCGCGACGGGAGTTCTCGTCGGTGCCAGTGCCGACGACAAGCAGGTGATTGCCGGCGATATTGCTGAGCGGGATCTTCTGAAAGAAGGGCGTGTCCGGGAGTTCGCCGGAGAAGCTGTTGTACGAGATATTTAGCGTGACGAGGTTCTCCAGCCTTGCTAGAGGCGCAAGACTGCCGGAGAGCTGGTTGTAAGACAGGTCAAGGCAGCCGAGCTTATCGAGGGTGCCGAATTGCGACGGTATCTCCCCGGAGAGGCGGTTGCAGCTGAGGTTAAGCGAAATCTCCAAGAAAGGCAGCATGCTGAGCTCCGGCGGGATTCCGCCGGAGAGAGCGTTGTCGCCGAGGTCCAACAACTGCAGCTTCTCGCAAGAACCGAGCTCCGGCGGGATGCCGCCGGAGATCCGGTTCTTCCCGAGGCTAAGCTTCGTCAGCTCAGGCAGCCGGCCGATGCCGGGCCCCAACAGCCCGGTGAGCCGGTTGTCGGAGATGTCGACGAACTGGAGACTGCGCGGCAGCTCGTCCGGCAGTGCGCCGGAGAGGGAATTGGAGTGCAGGTCGACGAACTCGAGGTTGTCGCACCCCGACATGGCCGCCGGCAGTGGGCCGACGAGGCGGTTGCTTCCCAGGTCGAGGAAATTGAGGTTCTTTAGGTTGCCGATCTCCGCCGGTATGGTTCCCGACAGCCGGTTGCCATTGAGCCGGAGTCGGTAGAGATTGGTGCAGTTGCCGATCTCCGGCGGTATGAACCCGGAGAGCTCGTTGCTGAGGAGCAGCAGTTTGGTCAAATTCTGGAGCGCGAAGAGCTCCCTCGGGACGGGGCCGGTGAGGTTATTGTAGGAGAGGTCCAGCGACTGCAAGCCCTCGCACTGGGCCAGGCTCGCCGGCACGCCGCCGGTGAGCCGGTTCTGCCACGCGTAGAACAGCGTCAGGTTGCGCAGCCTCGGGAAGTCGATGTCGATCTCCCCCGACAGCTCGTTGTTGTCCACCTCGACGTCAGTGAGCGACGTGCAGTTGGAGAGCTCCGGCGGGATGACGCCGGTGAGCTTGTTGGTGCTGAGCTGCAGCTGCTGCAGCTTGGACAGCCCACCGAAGCTCCTCGGGATGGGGCCCGTGAGCATGTTGAGCGAGAGGTCAATGAGCACGAGCTCCTTGCAGTTGCCGATCACCGGGGGTATGGTGCCGACGAGCTGGTTCTGCCACAGGAGCACCGTCTGCAGCTTGCGCAGCTGGCCGAGCTGCGGCGGCACCGTGCCGGAGAGAGAGTTCTGGTAGAGATAGAGGCTAGTGAGCTCGGTGCAATTGCCGATGCTCGCCGGGATCGGGCCGGTGAGCATGGCGGTGTAGATGGCGAGGGTCTGGAGCTTCTTGAGCTGCCCGATGGTGTCCGGGAGGTTTCCAGACATGCCTGTCTCGGCGAGGCCGAGCATGGTGAGGTCAGTGCACCCGCCGATCTCCGCCGGCAACGGGCCCTTCAACGCCGGGTTGCCGCCGGCGCGCAGCACCTGCAGCTTCTTCAAGCTCCCGATGCTCGCCGGGATGGCACCGCTAAGATCATTGTCGTAGAGCGTGAGCGACGTGAGGGCGGTGAGGTTGCCAATGTCGTCGGGGATGGCGCCCTGCAGCGAGTTGGTGTGGAGCGCCAGCGACCGGAGCTTGCCGAGCCGGCAGAGCTCGGCCGGCACCGCGCCGGAGAGGCCGTTCCCGCTGAGGTCAACGGTGGTCAGCGCGGCGAACGCCCCGAGCTCCCCGGGTATTTGGCCCGTGAGGTTCGCCCCGGAGAGCACCAGCGTCTCGAGCGACGGCGCCAGCGGGCGCAGCACGCGCGCCGGCACCGGCCCGCCGAGGTCGACCGTCTTGATGAACAGCGAGACGACGTTGCCGCGCGCGTCGCAGGCCACGCCGGACCACCGGCACGGGCTCGCGTCCGACTCCCTCCACGTGTCCAGCGCGGCCCCGCCCGTGCCGTTCGTGAGCGAGCGCTTCCATCGCAGCAGCGCCTCGCCCTGCTCGTTGACGGCGTGGGCGCGCGGCGGGAGGCACAGCACCGCGAGGAGCAGCCACGTCGCGACGGCGGCGAGGCCTAGCCGAGGAGGAGGGGGAGACATTGGGAGGATCGGCCGGGCGTGGCGCCTGCTATGGCGATGGCATTGGGAGGGTCACTCGGGGTTGTAGAGTGGGAGAGAAACCCCGGCCAGGGTTAGTTTGTTTATAGCGCAAAGGTTTTGTCACTGGAGATCTGGATCCGAGTGAATGATATAGCATAGCTATGCTTTTTGCAGGATATTCTTCTTTTTAATATATAAATAAAATGAGCTAGAGATTTGATTTTTGGTGCACCGTCTGGGTGAGTGTTTGTCTGAGTAGTACACTGGATGAGCGGACATTTTCTTTGTTCTTGGAGTTGTGGATCAGGAAGGAACATGAGCATTTGTTTAAGCAAGGAGAAGATGGAAGGAAGGTGGCTCTTGATGCAATCATTAGGTACTACTAGTTGATGCACTGATTATTTTCATTGTTAATCCAGGTTAGGAGGTGAGAGTGAAAACATCCCTTGTCGATCTCTCGGGTTCTGCCACGGTGTTTTTGTAATTCTCTCGGTAATCCATCCAATTTCTCTTAATTAATCTGTCGTTGTTGTGCAAGTACGGCCGGTGTTCTAGGGCCTGTGAAAGTTTCTTCTTCTTTTGCACCTGCTGGAACTGGGTCGATGCAGGGTGGTCAGAGCCCACAGGCCCAGAGGTTAAGCTAAGCATGGCAGTACATTTTCTCCTGTGATTTATTTACTTGTTGATGCTGCATGCAGATGTTGCAGGGCTACAGCAGTGATGCAGTGATGCAGGAGGAACATGCTCTGAGCTCTTGGTAATCTAACCTCCTTGGGACTGATGACCTGGTTACTAGCAAAGAAACCAATCTTATAATAATCCCTCTTCTTCTCCTGCACTGCAGCTTCTTTCTCCAGATCTGCAAAACTTACAGCAGCAGCAGCAGGCTGTCCTGTCATGTTCCACTCTGTGTAGTATTCTCTGCGGCATTTGATTTCGCAGGCATATTCCTCCTTCTTTCACTGTTCCACATGGACAGAGAATACAGCAGTTAAACTAATTCAGAGGTTGGCTTAATAAAATTACCTCTGTCTGGAGCTTCCATACTGTACTATTTTGTGCATGTTCACATCACATGCCTAACGTTCTAAAGAACCAAATAACAGCGGGGAGGGAGGCAAACGCAGGAAAGTAACCGGAAAGAATCTCAGCTTTTTGGCAACAACATTTGAGCATGTCTTTGGGTATACAAGCGACTAACATGTTCTTATAAGATAACAAATTGTTGGCCGGTTAATTGGTCGTTGATTGTCAGTGGCTGGATGAATCCTTCCTAAACTACTCCTTGTTAGCTAGGCATAGCATGCATTTAGTCAATGCCATCCATCAAGATTCAAGAAGTAGGTAACAACAGCACAAAAGCATGGACTCCGGCATGCATTTGGTCAAAACTTTTCCACATGCATTAGTTAGGTAGGTAAAACATGTATTGGTTGTAGCTTACATTCGGTTAAACATGTAACCACATGTAGTTAGTTAGGGGACACATTAGGTGCCACACATCACATGCATGGCTCACAAGCCACAATGCTTTGAGTAATGTGAGCATTGGAGGAGCATGATGCATGGCAACACAGGCGGTGATTTGGATTCAGATCGCATCAGAGCTCAAGGATGGGTTGCATGGCAAGGTGAGGGCAACATGGAGCTACCACGCATGCACATGGTTAAGATTTGATTAGCATAGAACCTGTACCTCGCTCGAGCTGTAATGCATGTTCTTTTACATCTCATTCTTCCGTTAGTTCCCTGACACCCAGAGCATTTTCCAGGCCTACTTGCCGCCAAGATCTGATCTCGGCCGCCTCTAAAAATATTTACGGAACATGGTCGATCCTACTTTACCAGCTTGGATAGATCCAGTCGGAGAATAGTTTTTTGCTGCTAGCAGTACGTTGTTAAAAGGGAAGCTAGTCGTTATTGTTTTGTTATTACATTTTACCGAATGTGACTCCTGTCACTGTCAGTGCAGAACATTCTGCTGGTACTTAGGGCGGTTAAACAAACAGTCATCCAGAAAGGATAAAAGCTCTGTTGCCCCCCAATGGATGCGGTGAACAGCAGTGCTGTAAAAGTCAGTAGTACTTAATACTTGTACTTGCTTCCAGTGTTAATTTACCTTTTTACCAGCAGATTCAGTTGCCTTTAGTTTCAGTTGGGATTAGGAACACTGACATCTACAGCATGAAGCAGTAAACTTAGTATTGCAGAAGATGGGCATGTGCTTAGAGTTAGCTGTTAGCCATCCATCAAAAGCTGTGTAGCTTAGCTACACTGTCAAAAGGTAAATGTGCTAATGGTTGTGGTTAGCACTTTTACCCCTAGTGACCCTCTGTAAAGACAGGAACATTCTGTTGTGGCAGCTAAAGATAGCTGCAGAAAGGCAATCCAGATCCAGTAGAATAAATACTGTGGTCACTTGTTGCTTGCTTCGAGAGTGCAATGCCTAGTAGAGTTAGCAACCCAAGTTTCTAGAGTGACCACTACTGGGCCCTAATTACTGAGTTTGGGGGCATCTGTCTGCTTCAGAGTCTATCTATCAGGCCATGATTTTGCAGCCTTGATTTTCGCCAGGACAAGGATAAGAACTACTCCCTCCCTCCGTTCCCAAATAATTATCTTTCTAGCCATCTTAAATGGACTACAACATACGGATGTATGTATACATGTTTTAGAGTGTAGATTCACTCATTTTGCTCCGTGTATAGTCACTTGTTGAAATCTCTAGAAAGACAACTATTTAAGAACGGAGGGAGTATAATATAAAGCGTTTTTTACACTAAAAAAACGCTGTTATATTATAGGATGGAGAGAATAGCAGGCTCGGAACAATGACATTTCACACTGAAAGTATTCATGGTTTATGAACTTTCGCACTTGTTTAGGAGCTCCACGGCATGCATGAGAGGGCAAGAGATCTGATTGGGCCACATGACAAATCAGTGAAAGCCACAGTTCAAGGATCAAATGACCCCTAAAATCGGATCTTATTCTAACTTCTCTCCTGAGTTCTCCACGTGCTATGCCATTGAGTAGCCGCAAAGGGTATTAGGAGATGAGCATGCCCACTTCATTACCCTACAAATCATCACAATTCGCTTTAGCAATCTCATAAGGCATGTATCTATACTCACAACAAATTGAGTGGCACATCACAACGGAACACGTGCAAATTCATGCTCACTTGTTGCCTGTCCAAAAATTAGGTTGTTATGGACTGCCATGATGGAGATCAAGTAAGCAGCAGCTGGTGTTTATCAGCAAGATGTGGACTGCCACACCACCTTGGCAGTTCACCCAGCACTACTCCATGTTTCTTTCCCTATAAAACCCGGCAAAAAAGACGGTATTGTCGCGCGCTTTTGAGCACAACACCAAGGGTCACATCTGCATCCATCTCCGCGTGACCTTTTCATGTGTGCACTGCATACTCACCATAATGTTAATATACCTGAAAATGTATGTACATAGATTACTGTTGTTGTGTTTTCAGGCTTGCTGATGGGGTCACCTCAGTGTCCCCTAGGCGCCTGGCCTAGTGGTTGGGGACAATATTTGCCTCCCTAATTTCAGGATTTTGTTCTCTTAGTTAACACCACACATCACTGTCTTCTATCTTTATGTCTCTGTAAGCATCATTTTTATATGGATGGTGCACGGCCATTACCGAACAAACAAACAAACAATCATCGGTATTAAAGCAACTATATATCTGTGTCCGAAAGATTTTGCAGGTATTTGAAAAGGGAGAAAAAATAATTGGCATGGTGCTTTGACCGGGTGAATGAGTGGAGCAATTAGAGACTAAAACAGCAGGTTATGTCGATTTGATTACCAACTCTTTGATTGAGCCATCTGCCTTGCTCGGGTGTTCTTCAATAATGAAGTTTTGGACTTTGTCACCCGTGAGAAAACAAGTGATAATTATAAATATGATCGGGCCTGCAGTTGGGTTTGAATCTCCGCAGGCGTGCTGGGTTTGCATTCCGGCCGGCATTCGTGTGACGTCCATAATTAGATTCGATTCGATACCCCAATTGTTTTGCACGGGCGCACTTTGTTTGATGCCCATAAATAAACATGCAGGCTGAAGCCTACTCCAGCACTCGTGTTACCTTGCATGATCTATGGTTACAATCCTGAATGTCACGCTAAATATTCAGAGGAAGCCGGTGGTTTTTTCTTTCGCAAACCGGTGGTTAGAGCAACTCTAGGCGATCCCTGAAAAATAGAAGAGTATCCGGCCAAGTAAATCTTAATGGAGGAAAAATAGTCCATCAACTTTTTTTTTAGAAATGAAGGAGGACCCACATCTTATGTATCTGGACGATGCATGCAGCCATTTTATTAATTACTAGTAGAATGTCCGTATGTTACCACGGTCAATGGATACATTTTTTTGCTGGTTACATATATAAATATTTCAGTGGTTCAACACCTGTCGTGTACTTGCAATTCTTATACACATCAACTGATATTGTCGAACTTTTTTACAACACCATATCCACACCCAGCCGCTACTATCACAGTGGGTACGTTGCTACTTAGTAAACAAATAAATAATAACCATTTTAACTCTACAACATACCTTAAATTTATTGTTAATGCTAGGGAAAATCTACTTGTTTTTTGTTTGTTTGGTGGCATGCGGCCGCCCCTTTATGTTCTTCCTTCCCTCTTGTTTTTTCCTTCTGTGGTAATTCTGAGACTATTTATGATCTTGCCTACCCTGGTTGCCATTTGGCCTTCCGTCGCTCCCTTTCTCATGCAGATTTGGAACAGTGGCATCAACTTGCTGCCACCTTCCCCTCGCTCTCGGAGACTTCGGATCCGATGGTCTAGCCTCATTCCTCCTCGGGGTGTTTTATTGGTGAAGTCGCTTTACCGCAAGCTCATTTTGGGTTCTATTACTCTGAAGTTCAAGGGTGTTTGGAGCGCTTGTGTTCTGCTTGAAATCTAGATCTTCCTTTGGCAAGCTATTTGTGGAAAGCTCCATGCTGCTACGTGTTGGGATCAAATTCGGAAGCGTAATACTCGGGTTGCGGCTACGTGCTCTCTTTGTTCTCAGACAGAAGATTCTAACCATATTTTATCTTCTTATGATTTTGCGGTCCTGTTGTGGAGCTGTACTCGGCGGTCTCCGTTTAGTTTCGCTCAGTTATTACTTCTTGTCAGTTCTTTGTTTGGGTAGTTGTGGCGTGTTTTCTGGCTTGGCTTTGCTGCAGTCATTTGGGCTCTCTAGATGATCCGAAATAAGTTTATCATTGAACATGTGTTTCCTTCAAAATCAGCTAACATTATTTTAGAGCTCTTTTATGGTACCCTGGGGTAAATTCTGGCCGTCAATTCGTGAAATCATGCGGTTTGGCGTGACATGTACTGCTCCAGTTCTCGCGAGCGGTAGACCATGCACTGGTTAGCTCCCGCCCTCCAGTATAGAAGTCATGAGGGCATTTTGGGAAGAAAATTTCGTGAAGTTAGAAAAGGCATCAGCCCGGCCGCGTGTCGAACAGGCCTAACCGGCCCTCGTGTCCAACTAGCCCACCCTCTCCCCATCCCAATCCAATTTCGTTTCCCCACCGTTTCCTTCTTCGTTCTCCACCGCGCCAAGAGTAGCTAGGGTTCCGGCGCCGCGAAGCGCCGCCATTTATGGCGGATCAGAAGCTTCGAGAGGCCCATAGTCCTCTCCATATACGCTGCAATGCTCTACTGCCCCTTCATCCTCGCCGTCCCCCGACGCTGCTCCCCTCGACCCCGTCGCGCTCACGGGACAGGCCGGCTCACCCCGAGTTCTCTCGCCTCGTCTTCTCCACGGAGCTCCCTCCGACGCCCACGCCGGGCTGTGGGCCGACCTCCCTGCGGCCAGTACGACCCCAAGATCGCCCAGCGCAAGGACGGCGGGAAGACGCCTCATGGTGTCGCAGTTCATGGTGGAGCTGGTGGGCACCAAGGTGGTGGACGGCGGCGCCGCCAGATCCTCCACTTCAACCCCGTGATCCGCGGGGACTATCAGCGAGCAGTGATTGAGATGAACAGTTGCTACAGGATGCAAGGGCGGCAGTCGCACTGCGAGGGCTTCGCCTCCCGCCCGCCAAGAAACTGGTGAGATTCAGATTTGCACCTTAATTGCTCATCACTTTAGCTAGTAGTTGAGTTGAATTCATGTTGATTGAATTTGACTTCATCTTGCCATCTCGTGTTCTTCCCTTAGCTAGGAGGATTGGATTGAAAATGGTAGGAACTAGGAAGGGATGCAGCGTAAACATGGCGGACAGGCCCAAAATAACTACCAATTGTCCCGCAAAATATTAATCTTAATTCTCACTCACAGATTATGACCAAGTGATATTAGACCGATCTATTTGCTGACTTATTTGTTACTTTGAAGTACTGCACTAAGTTGGACCTGGCTTGACCCAGTTAATGCACTTTAGTGACCTGTTGTTCAAGATTTTTTTTACCTAGACATGCATTTTCTGCATACCATGGCTAAACGAACAATGCTCATGGTGTACAAGTTCAGTGACACACCATGCTTACCTAAATTTGCATGAGTACTTATCGACATATCAGTCTTAAGGTTTGAGCTGTAATGCAATCATTGTAATCGAACAGTGTGGAACGAAATCGTCGATTAGAGCATGCATGTACTTGAGTTTTTGGTACATTTCTTCTATCTGGTCTTCAGAAATACCCAAATCAACGCGTATTTCGTCATGTACATTCAGTTCACATGGTCAAGATATGCACTTGTTTAACTTCACACTTGTTAAGTACAGTCCAGGATATGCTAAACCTTGCAAGTACAAGATGATGAGTGCTCTCTCTCCTACAGGTCAAAGAGGCCTGCAGGTCAAACAATGCTTGCTGTCACTAGAAACTGATCAAACTTAAAATTCAGTGCGAAACCATGTGCTTGAGATTTCCCACCTAAATACTCATGTGCGTGCTTTATAATTATAAGTTTCTCCACTAGAGTCTGTCTACTTTGTCATGACTAAATGATTCAAAAGAGGATCGCGCCCCATGTCTGCCTTCTTAGTTTAGGTCAAGCTAAAAATTCTTCTTGAATTTCCAAGCCACTTATATGTTCAGTTGTGTGATTTGCAGGCTGAGACATTGCTAGGTTACTTGCATGAGCAACGACAAAGGCGGCTCGAGGCTGGACCAAAGGGCACAGGTGAGCATGCTGAAATGCAGAAAGTAATGCTTGGTTTGTCCTTCACCTCGTCGGCTCTGTTTCTTTATTTGGGCGTCGAGAACAGAGCAGCCCTATATGTATTGGGCGCGATGATCATGTGTAAATAACAGCCGACTTTTGGCTCAGTTACGTGAGTGTACATATATATTCTGCGATCGCGAGTGATGGAAGGTTAGATGGCTAGTCACTAACATCAGTTGAGAGGAGCATCCAGGTTATCTTAGGAGAGGTCATGGGTTGCTGCTTAGTTATATGTGTGGTGTCAAAGTTGTAGTTGTGTACAGGACGTATGTTTAGGGTGGTAATATGGTAATGCCAGCTTGGCTTTGCGAGGTTGTTGGATAGCCAATTGGTCTGTTTCTACCATTTAGTTTGAGAACAGATCTGAATTCTCAAGTTTAGGGAGCTTACCACATATGCCATGTGGTAGTTCACATGCTTGTCTATCTGTATGTTAAACAATACTAGAAATGGCGGACAGGCCCAAAATAAATACCAATTGTCCCAAGAAAATATAAATCTCAATTCTCACTCACATATTATGACCAAGTGATGTTAGACCGATCTATTTGCTGACTTATTTGTTACTTTGAAATACGAGTCTGGTTCAAATTATACACTGATAATCGAGATTCCAAGTAAGATTGACAACCAGACTAACATGTAAATCTTTTCCAGGCACCTCCTCCAGCTGTAGCACCTGCTGGTTCAACATTGCTTGAAATGGCATGTCGAGTTAATTCTCGATGCTGAACTTGATGGTTTGCACTAGCAGGTAAACATAAATTCATCGTTGCAATATCTGTTACCACTTTGTAATGATGTCTACATTTGATGGAACTTTTTGTCATATGAAGGTTTTGGAGACACAAACAATATATTTTGCATTAAATCGAGAGCATTGTCCGACATACGTAACCCGTAATTCATGAAGAGAGACAATGGTAGACCGGTATACAATCTCTTACCGAAATCCAATAGAACTAAAAACTCTGTAAAAAGAATTCGCTTGATATTGAAGAATTTCACTTTATCATTTTGTTAACCAACACTAACACATACATGGCAAGAGAACATTATATTATACATAACCAATGGAGGCCTCACATATTAAAATTACTGACCAAGCACACAACCTTTTATTCACAACATCTAATGTGCATATGCACTCTCGGTTCCATCCACACATATGACGAGCATCTTGCACTGATTACCTGATTGACCATAGGAATTACAGCAACACCAACACTAGCTTATGACTTGAACACGCTTGTGTGGAGAAGGGTGGTGATATAGAAGCTTGCCCCAAGGCATGCTTTTAAAATACATGATAGAGCATTACAGGAAGCCTAGAAATGCAATAGTTCGTAGACAAGTTAAGTTCATCTCCCAAAGTAAGCTGCAATCCTACCAGTTGATGGTTCAAAGTGGCAAATTCTAAATTGTAAAACTTTCTAAAGTTCAATCAGAACTTCAAAAATACGAGCATAAAGTTTAAACAAATCATAATCCAAATTTTATTCTAGAAAAAGTAGCAAATTGTAGCAGCATTCAGCTCTCTTCGTCCTTCCTTCACGACTTTCACTATCTTAGTCCTCGCCATTTCGCCGTCCTTTCATGTTCAATGGAGACTCCACTAGGAGGGCAGTGAGTTGTTTCCTGAACCCGGTGATGTCATCCTGCGTAATAGGTTGAGTCAGTCTTATAGTTGTAACAACGGGAATGGTATGGTTAAATTAAGTGTGGACATCGTACCGCTGTGTAGGCTCCATCTAGATTGTTGCCTGTAAATTTTTCCATATTCTTTACCGCAAAAAGCCTACATGACATGCTGCAATCATATGGATTGTTTATAATTTTTTTTTACTATGAATACTAAATGTGTGATTTTAAGTGATGTGTACAGTACCTGTCTTTCTGTTGTGGTATGTTTTTTATAACTTGAAGTTTCCAAGTGCTGATGTTGAAATCCTTCCAAGTATCGACTTTTCGGCCACCATGCCGATATGCTACTTCCATATGGAGTTGCATGCCTTTGAGCTATAATAAATTAAGAAGCATAAGACATATAATATGAGAATTAACTCTCAGTATATAGTTACTAAGCATTGAAAAATGTACCATGTTTTCTAGTTCCAGGTGGCCTTTCTTAAACTGTTTTATTGGTGCTGCCATCGAATCCAGAACTTGCACTGCTCTTTTTTTGGCATTGACAACCGCCACGTACCAATGCTTATTCATCATATTCACAGGAAGAGAAACCTGCATTTTAGACATAATTAGTTATGTACCATTTAGTAATTGACTTAGACTACTATGACTTACCATATCATGGGAAATGTAGTTTTTGCCATAAGTACTAGTAGACGTTTTGTTCCGTAAAGCATGGGTATAACTTGGAACGCTTCCGTCTCGACTAGCACATTGCTTACTGATGCTCTCTCTAGGAAGATATTCCGTCGGCCCGTACATCTGGATTGGGGCGCATGTATGCGTACCCATGTTATGGCTGCATCCAAGATCTGAATCGCAAAGCAGTAAGGAATCAAAATAGAAATAACAATTTGTTAACTATTTAAGAAGTTAGCACATACCTTGCATTGCAGCCATCCGTCCTTAGTACTTTGAAAGGTTGGTGCTGTCAAGCATCTAAGATCAGCGCGATATAGATGAATTTCATCAATTTGTACCAACACTTTCGAAGAGGGGATGTATTGACATAGTCAATGACCTCGTCAACAATCTTCTCATCTGGAGCATCAGCCGTTCCCGTTCTGGGAGTACTCATGTCTTTCGGAGTTTTCTTGACTCTTTTAGTTTTTTTGGGTTCATCAAAATAAATAAAATCCTCATTATTTGCAAATGTGGATTTCCTGTCTCTCTTCTTCCGTCCTCTTATCGTAGACCCTCCTGTTACCTGCGTGTCCAAGGTAGGAGATTTAATAAAAAAATAGTGACTCGCATATTTAATATACTTACGTACGTCTGATTTTCGTGCATCGTCTCTCTCATACTCTTTTTGCACAGTAGTGATGTCATCCTGAGCACCTTGCAAGTTTTTGTCACTAGTGATGTCATCCTGAGCACCCTGGAAGTTTTGCTCACTATTGATGTCATCCTGAGCACCCTGCAAGTCGTAGGGAGGAGCTTGTAAAATGAGAAAAAATAACTCATATAATTAATATAATTACTAAATTACATCAAAGTCTGAGGACAAGTCACGTCCATGAAGGGGCGACGCAACAAATCTGTCGCTGTCATTGTACTCGTATTCTGGTCGGCTCCAATAGTCCTGCATAGGCACCCAGTTGTCATTATTTTGGACATATGAAGGAAAGAGTGATTAAGTGCGTGTTTGGATGGTAGGGTACTTACATTGCCGTTCAGATTGGTGTATAGCCAGTTCCTCAAATTTGCATTTTCCTGCTCTAGGTGCCTGAATTTGCGCAACATTTGTACGCGGGTCTGAAGGTGCTGCTCCATCAAGTCTGTTCTCACTTGGCAAACAAGATCATGAAGCTTCATCACCATCTACAGGCATATTAATGAGAAAATTATTAACCCTTTGGTGCACGAAGAAGTACAAAACTGAAGAATAACAAATTACCTTTGAATCTGTCGGTGGCAATTCATCAAACAACTCAGGTGTCGGCGACCTTGGTACCTCCCATGGCTCCTTTAGGTCATGTACGGTCTGAAATAAATTGATGAAATTGGTTCTTATTTTATAATAAAAATAAGTATGGAAGAATAAATACAAATGTTGTACAATACGTAATTTATGTACCTCTCCGGCCTCAAGGCCGTGCTTCTCAAAAATAGCACAGACTTTACAAGACCTTCTGCTCGTCCCAGTATTGGACGAGTGGTCTATCTCGCTTGCTGTAATCAATTGTTCTGTCTAATCTATCTAGACGACGCTTCTCCCAGAACCAAAACTGCAAAATGTGGAAGTTAGTCATTGTACAATATTGTGCTACAATCATACATCTATATGATTAGTGTGAGGGTCAACCTGCAGCAAGGGAAGGTCCCCTCAAGGTTGACTGTACCCTGGAGTGCTGTTCTTTCAGGATTTTTTCTCGCTTCATTATACTTGATAATACACTTCATTAGATGATCACGCGTGAGCTTTGCAAAGTTTATGGCATTGATACTTTCCTTTGTCTGCACAAGCGGCACATAAGTTGACCTAACATATCTTTGAGTTGTTGGGCACAATATGATCCCAATTGAATATAAAATGAAGGTTTGGAGGAACTCTATTCCATGTGTGTTTGTCTTTATATGTGATTTTAACATATCCATAGGTATGCAATTTGTATGCTCCGCTCTCCATATTCTCGGGAGACACTGTATGCCCGGTTCACTTCTATTCCTTCGGGTTCAACCCCTATCTCCCTTGTAGGTATACCAAATATGTGCTCCACATCCCGTGTGGTTATCGACAGTGGTTCCCCATGAAGGAAATATGCCCTAGAGGCAATAATAAAGTTATTATTTATTTCCTTATATCATGATGAATGTTTATTATTCATGCTAGAATTGTATTAACCGGAAACATAATACATGTGTGAATATATAGACAAACAGTATGTCACTAGTATGCCTCTACTTGACTAGCTTGTTAATCAAAGATGATTATGTTTCCTAACCATGAACAAGGAGTTGTTATTTGATTAAACAAGGTCACATCATTAGTAGAATGATCTGATTGACATGACCCATTCCGTTAGCTTAACACTTGATCGTTTAGTATGTTAATGCTTTCTTCATGACCCATACATGTTCCTGTAACTATGAGATTATGCAACTCCGTTCTGGGAGGAACACTTTGGTGCTACCAAACGTCACAACGTAACTGGGTGATTATAAAGGAGTACTACAGGTGTCTCCAAAGGTACTTGTTGGGTTGGCATATTTCGAGATTAGGTTTTGTCACTCCGATTGTCGGAGAGGTATCTCTAGGCCTTCTCGGTGATACACATCACTTAAGCCTTGCAAGCATTACAACTAATGAGTTAGTTGTGAGATGATGTATTACGGAACGAGTAAAGAGACTTACCGGTAACGAGATTGAACTAGGTATTGGATACCGACGATCGAATCTCGGGTAAGTAACATACCGATGACAAAGGGAACAACGTATGTCGTTATGCGGTTTGACCGATAAAGATCTTAAAGAATATGTAGGAACCAATATGGGCATCCAGGTTCCGCTATTGGTTATTGACCGAGAATAGTTCTAGGTCATGTCTACATAGTTCTCGAACCCGTAGGGTCCGCACGCTTAACGTTTCGATGACAGTTCATAATGAGTTTATAAGTATTGATGCACCGAAGGTTGTTCGGAGTCCCGGATGTGATCACGGACATGACGAGGAGTCTCGAAATGGTCGAGACATAAAGATTGATATATTGGAAGCCTATGTTTGGACTTTGGAATGGTTCCGAGTGAAAACAGGATGTTACCGGAACACCGGGGTTACGGAACCCCGGGGTATATGGGCCCTCATGGGCCTTGAGGGAGAAGGAGAAGGGCGGCCAGGTGGGCTGCGCGCCCCCTCCCCTTCCAGTCCGAATAGGACAAGGAGAGGCGGCGCCTTCCCCTTTCCCCTCCCAATCCTACTCCAACTAGGAGAAGGGAGTCCTACTCCGGTGGGAGTAGGACTCCTCCTTGGTGCGCCTCCTCTAGGGCCGGCCACCTTCCCTTGTCTCCTTTATATCACGGGGCAGGGGCACCCCAAGACACAAGTTGATCTACGGATCTTTCCTTAGCCGTGTGCGGTGCCCCTTCCACCATATTCCACTTCGGTCATATCGTCAGAGAGCTTAGGCGAAGCCCTGCGCCGGAGAAGTCATATCGTCGCAGTGCTTAGGCGAAGCCCCTGCGTCGGTGGAGCATCAACATCGTCATCACGCCCGTCGTCTTGTGGAACTCATCCCGACACTTTGCTGGATCGGAGTCCGGGATCGCCATCGAGCTGAACGTGTGCGTAACTCGGAGGTGCCGTGACGTTCGGTGCTTGGATCGGTCGGATCGTGAAGGCGTGCGACTACATCAACCGCGTTGTTATAACGCTTCCGCTTTCGGTCTCACGAGGGTACGTGGGCGGACACTCTTCCCTCGTTGCTATGCCATCACCATGGTCTTGCGTGATCGTAGGAAATTTTTGAAATTACTACGTTTCCCAACAAAGGGCATCCGAGCCAGGTTTTATGCGTTGATGTCATATGCACGAGTAGAACACAAGTGAGTTGTGGACGATACAAGTCATACCTGCCTACCAGATGTCATACTTTGGTTCAGCGGTATTGTTGGGCGAGACGATCCGGACCAACCTTACGCGTACTCTTCTGCGAGACCGGTTCCTCGACGTGCTTTGCACATAGATGGCTTGCGGAAGACCTGTCTCTCCAACTTTAGTTGAACTGAGTGTATACGCCCGGTCCTTGAGAAGGTTAAAACGGAGTCTATTTGACGAAGTATCGTTGTGGTTTTGATGCGTAGGTAAGAACGGTTCTTGCTCAGCCCGTAGCAGCCACGTAAAACTTGCAACAACAAAGTAGAGGACGTCTAACTTGTTTGTGCAGAGCATGTTGTGATGTGATATGGTCAAGACGTGATGCTATATTTTATTGTATGAGATGATCATGTTTTGTAACCGAAGTTATCGGCAATCGGCGAAGCCATATGGTTGTCGCTTTATTGTATGCAATGCAATCGCGATGTAATGCTTTACTTTATTACTAAGCGGTAGTGATAGTCGTGGAAGCATAAGATTGGCGAGACGACAACGATGCTACGATGGAGATCAAGGTGTCGCGCCGGTGACGATGGTGATCATGACGGTGCTTGGCGATGGAGATCACAAGCACAAGATGATGATGACCATATCATATCACTTATATTGATTGCATGTGATGTTTATCCTTTATGCATCTTATCTTGCTTTGTTTGACGGTAGCATTATAAGATGATCTCTCACTAAAAATTATCAAGAAGTGTTCTCCTCGAGTATGCACCGTTGCCAAAGTTCGTAGTACCCGGACACCACGTGATGATCGGGTGTGATAAGTTCTACGTCCATCTACAACGGGTGCAAAACAGTTGCACACGCCGAATACTCGGGTTAAACTTGACGAGCCTAGCATATAACAGATATGGCCTCGAACACGGAGACCGAAAGGTCGAACGTGAATCATATAGTAGATATGATCAACATAGTGATGTTCACCATTGAAACTACTCCGCCTCACGTGATGATCGGACACGGTTTAGTTGATATGGATCACGTGATCACTTAGATGACTAGAGAGATGTCCGCCTAAGTGGGAGTTTTTTTAATATGATTAATTGAACTTAAATTTATCATGAACTTAGTACCGATAGTATTTTGCTTGTCTATGTTTACTGTAGATAGATGGCTCGTCTTTGTTGTTCCGTTGAATTTTAATGCGTTCCTTGAGAAAGCAAAGTTGAAAGATGATGGTAGCAATTACGGACTGGGTCCGTAACTTGAGGATTATCCTCATTGCTGCCGTAAAAATTACGCCCCGGAAGCACCACGGGTGACAGCGAACCTGCAGATCTTGAGCCGAAGTTATGAACGTCACGGCAAAGCGGTGATGACTACTCTATAGTTCAGTGTGCCATGCTTTACGGCTTAGAACCGGGTCTTCAACGACGTTTTGAACGTCATGGAGCATATGAGATGTTCCAGAGTTGAAGTTAATATTTCAAGCAAATGCCCGGATTGAGAGATATGAAGTCTCCAATAAGTTCTATAGCTGCAAGATGGAGGAGAATAGTTACATCGGTGAACACATACTCAAAATGTCTGGGTATAACAATCACTTAATTCAGCTGGGAGTTAATCTTCCGGATGATAGTGTCATTGATGTAATTCTCCAATCATCGCCACCAAGCTACATGTGCTTCGTGCTGAACTATTTGATGCCAGGGATGACTAAGACAATTCCTGAGCTCTTCGCGATGCTTTAAGCTGCGGAGGTAGAAATCAAGAAAGAGCATCAAGTGTTGATGGTCAACAAGACTACTAGTGTCAAGAAAAAGGGCAAAGGGAAGAAGAAGGAAACTTCAAAAGAACAGCAAGAAAGTTCTTGATCAAGAGAAGAAACCCAAGTCTGGACCTAAGCCGAATCGAAAGTGTTTTTACCGCAAGCAGACGGACCTTTGAAGCGGAACTGCCCCAAGTATTTGGCGGATAAAAAGGATGGCAAGGTGAACAAAGGTATATGTGATATACATGTTATTGATGTGTACCTTACTAGAGCTCGTAGTAGCACACTGGTATTTGATACTGGTTCATTGCTAATATTTGCAACTCAAACAGGGACTACGGAATAGACGAGCACCGCAAAGGACGAGGTGACGATGCACGTGGGAAACGGTTCCAAAGTCAATGTGATCGGGTCGGCACGCTACCTCTACATCTACCTTCAGGATTAGTTTTAGACCTAAATAATTGTTATTTGGTGCCAGCGTTGAGCATGAACATTATATCTGGATCTTGTTTAATGCGAGACGGTTATTCATTTAAATCAGAGAATAATGGTTGTTCTATTTATATGAATAATATCTTTTATGGTCATGCACCCTTGAAGAATGGTCTATTCTTGTTGAATCTCGGCAGAGTGATACACATATTCATAATGTTGAAGCCAAAAGATGCAGAGTTGATAATGATAGTGCAACTTATTTGTGGCACCGCCGTTTAGGTCATATCGGTGTAAACGCATGAAGAAACTCCATCTTGATGGGCTTCGGAATCACTTGATTATGAATCACTTGGTACTTGCGTAACCGTGCCTCATGGGCAAGATGACCAAAACGCCGTTCTCCGGAACTATGGAGCGAAAGCAACAGATTTATTGGAAATCATACATACCGATGTTTGTGGTCCAATGAATGTTGAAGCACGCCAAGGGTATCAAGTTATTTTCTCACCTTCACAGATGATTTGAGCAGATATGGGTATATCTACTTATTGAAACACAAATCTGAAACATTTGAAAAGTTCAAAGAATTTCAGAGTGAAGTGGAAAATCATCGTAACAAGAAAATAAAATTTCTACGATCTGATCGTGGAGGAGAATATTTGAGTTACGAAGTTCATTTACATTTGAAACAATGTGGAATAGTTTACGCAACTCCATACCCGAACACCACAGAGAAATGGTGTGTCCGAACGTCGTGTCGTGCTTTACTAGATATGGTGCGATCAATGATGTCTATTTCCGATTTACCGCTATCGTTTTGGGGTTATGCTTTAGAGACGGCCGCATTCACGTTAAATAGGACACCGTCAAAATCCGTTGAGACGACGCCTTATGAACTGTGGTTTGGCAAGAAACCAAAGTTGTCGTTTCTTAAAGTTTGGGGCTGCGATGCTTATGTAAAGAAACTTCAACCAGATAAGCTCGAACCCAAATCGGAAAAATGTGTCTTCATAGGATACCCAAAGGAGACTGTTGGGTACACCTTCTATCACAGATCTGAAGGCAAGATTTTCGTTGCTAAATTCGGGTCCTTTCTAGAGAAGGAGTTTCTCTCGAAAGAAGTGAGTGGGAGGAAAGTAGAACTTGATGAGATAATCAGATTCTGCTCCCTTATTGGAAAGTAGTTCATCACAAGAAATGGTTCCCGTGACAACTACACCAATTAGTGAAGAAACTAATGATGATGATCATGAAGCTTGAGATCAAGTTACTCTTGAACCTCGTGGGTCAACCAGAATAAAATACGCACCAGAGTGGTACGGTAATCCTATTCGAAGTCATGTTACTTGACCATGGCGAACCTACAAACTATGAAGAAGCGATGGTGAGCCCAGATTCGCAAAATGGCTGGAAGCCATGAAATCTGAGATGGGATCCATGTATGAGAACAAAGTATGGACTTTGGTTGACTTGCCCGATGATCGGCAAGCCATTGAAAATAAATGGATCTTTAAGAAGAAGACTGACGCCGATGGTAATGTAACCGTCTACAAAGCTCGACTTGTTGCGAAAGGTTTTCGACAAGTTCAAGGGGTTGACTACGATGAGACTTTCTCACCCGTGGCGATGCTTAAGTCTGTCCGAATCATGTTAGCAATTGCCGCATTTTATGATTATGAAATTTGGCAAATGGATGTAAAACTGCATTCTTGAATGGATTTCTAGAAGAAGAGTTGTATATGATGCAACCAGAAGGTTTTGTCGATCCAAAAGGTGCTAACAAAGTGTGCAAGCTCCAACGATCAATTTATGGTGCAGTGCAAGCCTCTCGGAGTTGGAATATACGCTTTGATAGTGTGATCAAAGCTTTTGGGTTTGTACAGTCTTTTGGAGAAGCCTGTATTTACAAGAATGTGAGTGGGAGCTCTGTAGCATTTCTGATATTATATGTGGACGACATATTATTAATTGGAAATGATATAGTATTTCTGGATGGCATAAAAGGATACTTGAATAAAAGTTTTTCAATGAAAGACCTCGGTGAAGCTGCTTACATATTGGGCATCAAGATCTATAGAGATAGATCAAGACGCTTAATTGGACTTTCACAAAGCACATACCTTGATAAAATTTTGAAGAAGTTCAAAATGGATCAGGCAAAGAAAGGTTTTTTGCCTGTGTTGCAAGGTGTAAGATTGAGTAAGACTCAATGCCCGACCACAGCAGAAGATAGAGAGAAAATGAAAGATGTTCCCTATGCTTCAGCCATAGGCTCTATCATGTATGCAATGCTGTGTACCGACACTGACGTATGCTTAGCAATAAGCTTGGCAGGAAGGTACCAAAGTAATCCAGGAGTGGATCACTGGACAGCGGTCAAGAACATCCTGAAATACCTGGAAAGGACTAAGGATATGTTTCTCGTATACGGAGGTGACAAAGAGCTAGTCGTAAATGGTTACTTCGATGCAAGCTTTGACACTGATCCGGACGATTCTAAATCACAAGCCGGATACGTGTTTTTATTAAACGGTGGAGCTGTCAGTTGGTGCAGTTCTAAACAAAGCGTCGTGGCGGGATCTACATGTGAAGCGGAGTACATAGTTGCTTGAAGCAGCAAATGAAGGAGTCTGGATGAAAGAGTTCATTTCCGATCTAGGTGTTATACCTAGTGCATCGGGACCGATGAAGATCTTCTGTGACAATCTTTGGTGCAATTGCCTTGGCAAAGGAATCCAGATTTCACAAGAGGACCAAGCACATCAAGAGACGCTTCAATTCCATTCGGGACCAAGTCCAAGTGGGAGACATAGAGATTTGCAAAATACATACGGATCTGAATGTTGCGGACCGTTAACTAAGCCTCTTCCACAAGCAAAACATGATCAGCACCAAGACTCCATGGGTGTTAGGATCATTACTTTGTAATCTAGATTATTGACTCTAGTGCAAGTGGGAGGCCAAGGAAATATGCCCTAGAGGCAATAATAAAGTTATTATTTATTTCCTTATATCATGATGAATGTTTATTATTCATGCTAGAATTGTATTAACCGGAAACATAATACATGTGTGAAGATATATAAAAACAATATTTATCTATTATTCCTCTACTTGACTAGCTTGTTAATCAAAGATTTTTATGTTTCCTAACCATGAACAAGGAGTTGTTATTTTATTAAACAAGGTCACATCATTAGTAGAATGATCTGATTGACATGACCCATTCCGTTAGCTTAACACTTGATCGCTTAGTATGTTAATGCTTTCTTCATGACCCATACATGTTCCCTGTAACTATGAGATTATGCAACTCCGTTTACCGGAGGAACACTTTGGGTGCTACCAAACGTCCACAACGTGAATCGGGTGATTATAAAGGAGTACTACAGTGTCTCCAAAGGTACTTGTTGGGTTGGCATATTTCGAGATTAGGTTTTGTCACTCCGATTGTCGGAGAGGTATCTCTAGGCCTTCTCGGTGATACACATCACTTAAGCCTTGCAAGCATTACAACTAATGAGTTAGTTGTGAGATGATGTATTACGGAACGAGTAAAGAGACTTACCGATAACGAGATTGAACTAGGTATTGGATACCGACGATCGAATCTCGGGTAAGTAACATACCGATGACAAAGGGAACAACGTATGTCGTTATGTGGTTTGACCGATAAAGATCTTCGTAGAATATGTAGGAACCAATCTGGGCATCCAGGTTCCGCTTATTGGTTATTGACCGAGAATAGTTCTAGGTCATGTCTACATAGTTCTCGAACCCGTAGGGTCCGCACGCTTAACGCTTCGATGGCGACAGTTCGTAATGAGTTTATAAGTATTGATGCACCGAAGGTTGTTCGGAGTCCCGGATGTGATCACGGACATGACGAGGAGTCTCGAAATGGTCGAGACATAAAGATTGATATATTGGAAGCCTATGTTTGGACTTGAATGGTTCCGAGTGAAAACAGGATGTTACCGGAACACCGGGGTTACGGAACCCCGGGGTATATGGGCCCTCATGGGCCTTGAGGGAGAAGGAGAAGGGCCGGCCAGGTGGGCTGCGCGCCCCTCCCCTTCCAGTCCGAATAGGACAAGGAGAGGCGGCGCCCTTCCCCTTTCCCCCTCCCAATCCTACTCCAACTAGGAGAAGGGGGAGTCCTACTCCCGGTGGGAGTAGGACTCCTCCTTAGTGCGCCTCCTCTAGGGCCGGCCACCTTCCCTTGTCTCCTTTATATCTGAGGCAGGGGGCACCCCAAGACACAAGTTGATCTACGGATCTTTCCTTAGCCGTGTGCGGTGCCCCTTCCACCATATTCCACTTGGTCATATCGTCGTAGAGCTTAGGCGAAGCCTGCGCCGGAGAAGTCATATCGTCGCAGTGCTTAGGCGAAGCCCTGCGTCGGTGGAGCATCAACATCGCCATCACGCCGTCGTCTTGTGGAACTCATCCCGACACTTTGCTGGATCGGAGTCCGGGATCGCCATCGAGCTGAGCGTGTGCGTAACTCGGAGGTGCCGTGACGTTCGGTGCTTTGATCGGTCTGATCGTGAAGACGTACGACTACATCAACCTCGTTGTTATAACGCTTCCGCTTTCGGTCTACGAGGGTACGTGGACGGACACTCTTCCCTCTCGTTGCTATGCCATCACCATGGTCTTGCGTGATCGTAGGAAATTTTTTGAAATTACTACGTTTCCCAACACCCCATCAATGATGAAGGCGTCACAGGTGGGGTCGTATAGCTCCGCTATTGATCTGCACATGTTCCGATGAATTTTGATAGGAAGGATCCTCAGTAGGCCATCTAGGTCAACCTCTTCTATGGCTTTTCTCTGGTCTGCGGTGAAATCTTTAGTAATTCCATGATATGCTACAATGGAACAGACTTGTGTTTCCTGATCATTAGATAAAAAAGGATTTCAATTAGCATTATTACATAATAAATATAGAAGCGATTAACCATGCATCTTTATCTGCACATCCGACAACTATGAAATAAGGACTAAATAGTCCAAAAATGCCAAAGGGAGACTGACCTTCAGATTTTTTTTGGAACTAAAATTTATGAATTTTGAATTTTTTAAAATAAAGAGCTCCATGGAGCTCAAAGACATATAGGTTTGTATTCGAATATGTCATTAATCTGCTATGATCTATTATGCACATCTGCCGGATAGATTAGAGTTTCACCGTATGTCTAACAGTAATATGGATGATGAAGATTGATCTTTGGGAAACATAGGCGAGGATATTAATCAGTCGTAACCTACGTAAACAAAATACTTTGCTCTAATATACAAATCTAAGAAAGCGAAATACTCGATATAATATGCACATCTACGTAACACAATACTCTGCCGTAATATTGATCGGTACTGAATTTCCTTACAGTGTTCCTTTTTGCTTCTGATTTCCCTTGTGGTGTTGTTGACTCCGCCTTGTCGTTCGTGTTCCGAGGTGGCGGATTCCTTGGTGCCGGGTACCTTGGTGGCAGGTTCTGTGCTGGCTGGTTCGTAGGTGGCTGGTTGGTTGCTGGCGGTGGTGGCTGGTTCGCTGGTGGCGGGTTCGCTGATGGCGGTGGTGGCTGGTTCGCTCGTGGCGGGTTCACTGATGGCGGTGGTAGCGGGTTCGCTGATGGCGATGGTGGCTGGTTCGCAGGTGACGGGTTCACTGATGGCGGTGGTGGCGGGTTCCCTCGTGGTGTCTTCCGTGGTGGCGGATGATAAGAGAGAGGCTCCATGAACGAACTATGCAATGTCACACAGGCAACTTTCTGGAGGACGTCGTGGAAACGGGCGGCGGCGGAAAATGGAGGAGATTAGATCGGCGTATTTCTAGTACGATGGGTTTCTGTTATTTCTTTCTCGTGATATTGGCAGCCTAACTCCCTTTATTTGCGGGACAGCTATACCTAACTTCCGTGCATGGCAGTCTGCAATACATATCCCAAGTGTCAAAAAGGTTAAATAAAACCTCCAATATATATCCATTACCCCTCTTTTTCTTTTATATCTCGAGTATTTTTTTTATTTCTTACGAAATTTTCATTCAACAATTCCAACACCAAGAAGTAGCACTCTCGACCGAGACTGATCCCTTGTATCAGGCTCAAAAGTCCAGGTTGATCGGGCATGCACACATGATGTGCAAAATTTGATGCCATTTCATGCAACGCCATCACGTACATCATGTGCAACTAAGACCGTTCGGGTCTGCCGGAGATGAAGTTTGAAAGGCGTTTTCTTTTCCAACTCAATCAAATGAACCGGGACCAAAGGCTGCCCTTTAGTCCCCCCCAGGTCAGCCGTGTGCACTTCAGATAACCTCCACTCATCATGCAAAGGACGGTAACCTCGAAGACACCATTGTATATTCCCCTTGCAATTGCATTGATAACGCCTAACCCATTTTTGCGTCGCTTACCTATCGAGACTAGCCATTTGAGTATGGCCGGCAACGTTACTTGTGCACATTAGTGATCATACTTCCTATATCATACATACCATATTATCGTCCCTGTCATCCATGTCATCACGTACGTCATGTGCAATCATGACCGTTCGGGTTTGCCGGAGGCCAAGTCTGAAAGGCATTTTCTTTTCCAAGTCAACGAAATGAGCCCAAACTTTTTCCACACCCTCACAGCACCATGGCAATAACACATGTCAATTTTCGTTGATTCCCGACGTTTGATGCATATTTTAGGGTTTTCCCGATGAAAAAAACCCTAAAACACCGCCGGGACATGACGCAACGTGCGTTCAGTGTCCGTTTTCGTCCAAATCATGCGTGGGGGGATAAATTCGGCATGCACACATGCTGGCAAAATTTCAGGACCGTTTCATCCATGTCATCACGTACGTCATGTGCAATCAGGACCGTTCGGGTCTGCCGGAGGCCAAGTCTGAAAGGCGTTTTCTTTTCCAACTCAACGAAATGAGCCCAAACTTTTTCCACACCCTCACAGCACCATGGCAATAACACATGTCAATTTTCGTTGATTCCCGACGTTTGATGCATATTTTAGGGTTTTCCCGATGAAAAAAACCCTAAAACACCGCCGGGACATGACGCAACGTGCGTTCAGTGTCCGTTTTCGTCCAAATCATGCGTGGGGGGATAAATTGGGCATGCACACATGCTGGCAAAATTTCGGGACCGTTTCATCCATGTCATCACGTACGTCATGTGCAATCAGGACCGTTCGGGTCTGCCGGAGGCCAAGTCTGAAAGGAGTTTTCTGTTCCAACTCAACCAAATGAGGCCAAACTTTTTCCACACCCTCACAGCACCATGGCAATAACACATGTCAATTTTCGTTGATTCCCGACGTTTGATGCATATTTTAGGGTTTTCCCGATGAAAATAAACATAAAAAACCGCCGGGACAAGACGCAACGCGTCGTTCAAAGGTCCGTTTTCGTCCAAATCATGCGTGGGGGGATAAATTGGGCATGCACACATGCTGGCAAAATTTCGGGACCGTTTCATCCATGTCATCACGTACGTCATGTGCAATCATGACCGTTCGGGTTTGCCGGAGGCCAAGTCTGAAAGGAGTTTTCTTTTCCAAGTCAACGAAATGAGCCCAAACTTTTTCCACACCCTCACAGCACCATGGCAATAACACATGTCAATTTTCGTTGATTCCCGACGTTTGATGCATATTTTAGGGTTTTCCCGATGAAAAAAACCCTAAAACACCGCCGGGACATGACGCAACGTGCGTTCAGTGTCCGTTTTCGTCCAAATCATGCGTGGGGGGATGGATTGGGCATGCACACATGCTGGCAAAATTTCAGGACCGTTTCATCCATGTCATCACGTACGTCATGTGCAATCAGGACCGTTCGGGTCTGCCGGAGGCCAAGTCTGAAAGGCGTTTTCTTTTCCAACTCAACGAAATGAGCCCAAACTTTTTCCACACCCTCACAACACCATGGCAATAACACATGTCAATTTTCGTTGATTCCCGACGTTTGATGCATATTTTAGGGTTTTCCCGATGAAAAAAACCCTAAAACACCGCCGGGACATGACGCAACGTGCGTTCAGTGTCCGTTTTCGTCCAAATCATGCGTGGGGGGATAAATTGGGCATGCACACATGCTGGCAAAATTTCGGGACCGTTTCATCCATGTCATCACGTCGTCATGTGCAATCAGGACTGCTCGTTAAATCACGGAGGCCAAGTCTGAAAGGAGTTTTCTTTTCCAACTCAACCAAATGAGGCCAAACTTTTTCCACACCCTCACAGCACCATGGCAATAACACATGTCAATTTTCGTTGATTCCCGACGTTTGATGCATATTTTAGGGTTTTCCCGATGAAAAAAACCCTAAAACACCGCCGACATGACGCAACGTGCGTTCAGTGTTCGTTTTCGTCCAAATCATGCGTGGGGGGATAAATTGGGCATGCACACATGCTGGCAAAATTTCGGGACCGTTTCATCCATGTCATCACGTACGTCATGTGCAATCAGGATCGTTCGGGTCTGCCGGAGGCCAAGTCTGAAAGGCGTTTTCTTTTCCAACTCAACCAAATAAGCCCAAACTTTTTCCAATTTTTAGGATGTACAGAGGGATATTAGGTGACTCCAATTATCTGTACAAAATAATTTGCGACCCTAGTTATAATATTTTCCTATTTTTTTATTGTGAGCTATCTGAAGTGACATAAATAACTATATATCTGGAAAGTTTCATAAAAAATATTTATTCATCTGGTTAGGTTGTTTAATAATATCCTCAAGGTCACGGGTTCGAATCCCATTATGGACATTATTTATATTTTGCTTGTAATTATTTTTTATTATCTGTAGCCCAAAACGATAATTCTTTTTGTGATTTTCACCTATTGCCTCCTTTTCAGTGTATACTTTGCATACATGTGCAACCATCCGTCCAGATATGTACCGCCATAGCCAACTTTTCAGCTCAAGAATAGAATATATAACTCACCCAAGAAATTAGAAATTGACTCGCGAGATCATATGAACACGCTTACTATGCACTTCCTAATCCCAATAAAATGACCTTCATGTGATAAGATAAATCATTTAGGAAACACCAACACAATAAATCTTCTGCCACACAACGCAACAAAATAATGGTTTCAGGAGATGCATCAATAGCATGAGTAGACGAGTACATGAGCGGCACCAGCACTAAAAAAATCAATTCATACAAGTCTGGCATTATAAAATTCAGGCATTATAAAAATAAAATTCACTTCTTCGGAACATTTTTTTCATTCCAAATCTCGTTAAACGGCTTCCACCTCTTGTTGGATGTCTTGGATGGAGCACCTTTCGGTTTAATTATTTTTGGATTCCGGACATTTCCTGGACATGCTTGGCTTGACCCTGAAAAATATGCTAGAAGAGGGCCCAGTGATGCCGCCTCATTTTTCCCATCATCTTCGCCGCCTTCAGCTATAATACCCTTGAGAAAATCCACCACCTTCTGTGACGTCTCCTGGCTGTTTGAAGCTTTGAATAAATACAGACTACAAATGTTGCGGAGTTCATGGTAACGATCCATCCGCTCAGACCATTCATGCATATTACCATTCCTCTCCGAGTCAAATGCGGACTTGCCTACCATCGTCCATCTTGTTGAGACACAACACCTAGGAATGCTGACTAAGCCAAGGTATTTTAGAACAGAAAAAATGTGAGCACACGGGATCTCCTCCGATTCCATCTTCGCACAACGGCAATTCAAGCTCTGCAGCAACGGGCCTGCCATGACAAACCTCACATCATACGTCACATGCCTACTCTCTTTGCGAAAGCAATCAGATACAGAACAAAAGCATCATTCTTGGTCACTTCTGCTACTTCCCATTTTGACAACTGCATGATTTGATGTTTTACCTTCTTGAACATGACTGGAGTATAAATGAGAGCAGCACTTCTCTCAAGTGGATCAGCTGTTAATTCAGTAAAAGGTATTGTCAGTGAAGCTGTAGCATCCAACTCGGCCTCATTCTTGCGGATACGCCGATAAACAGTGATCTGAGTGCTCTAGCAAATCAACAAGTGACATTCTCCTATCCAGATTCTTATGAAGCCTAGAGTTTAGGCTTTCGCCACGCTGATTGCTCTGCATGCCAAGGAAATATCTACCTTTCAGATAGGCCCTAGACCACTTCTTCCTCAGCTCGTACATCGTCATAATCCAAGCATCTTTTTCAGAGATATCATAATCCACCATAAACTCAACCCAACGTCTCTCAAACTCATCGACATCCCAGATGTGATAAACAAATTTCCTAAAATCCTTGAGCTTTTGCTTTCAGAGGTGTCGTATCATGTTTTGCTCGATGTGCCAGCTGCACAACCGGTGATCTCAGATTGGGAAAACCGCCGCTATTGCCTTCGCCATTGCATGGTCACCATCTGTGATTACTGATCTAGGATGTTTCGCCATGCGTTGACTCCAAAAATGCTTCAAGCAACCACACAAAAGATGCCTCGGTCTCAGCTGAGACAATACCAAAGCCAAACACGGTCGTGCTGCGATGGTGATTCACTCCTATGAAGGGGACAAATGGCAGGTTGTATTTGTTCACACGGTAAGTGCTATCAAAGATCACGACGCCACCAAAGGCATCGTAGTCAATCCGAGACTGTGCGTCTGCCCAAAAGATGTTCAGCAGATGCCCTTCACTATCAGTGGTGTACTTGTAAAAAAATTCGCCATCCATGTCCTTTCGGGCTGCCATATAACGGAGCACAGATTCGCATCACGGCCTTCTATCCTTTCCTTCTTGTACTTGGCAACAAAATTATACAGGTCCCGAGGTATAAAGCCTACCTTGCAGAAACCACCACTATCCTTCTCCATTACTTCCATTATTTGATGTGTTCGAAGGCCACAAATTCCATACTCAATGACATCAGCCTTTTGCATCGCCACTCAGCCCACGATGTGACCTTATGTAAGTTGTCTGCTCAGGCTTAGCGAGTGGATGGTTATGTTCGTCCACAAAATCTTTTACAAACCATTCACCATTATCCATACGAAGCTCGATCTCCATCCGAGCGCCACATCCACAACGTGACAGCAGCCTAGGAGTTCGCACCCGTTTAGTTTTTTCAAAGTGCTTCCTCGCCTGATATCCTTCTTTAGAGCAGACATAGAGGCGCCGAAAAGCTATGTTCGTGTCTGACTTCCTAGTCAGTTCTTCCTTTCGAACACCAAAACCCTTTGACCAAGCATATGCATTACAGTAATTGTAACCATCTTCCTCGCTGCCAAAAATTTGACTGATCACCGTGTCATATTCTGCAATGTCCTCCAGTGTGCCACTCCCATATTCCATGTCAAACACTGCAATTAATAAAGTATCAAATCTAACTTATTTGAATTCCACTTGTGAAACTAAAACTCGCTTCAGTACGAACAATAAGATAGCCTTAGTATGTCGTGCTAAAAGTATGAACAAGAATATCAAAATGATCAGTAACAATGCTTCAGTATATAATCAAACATAAACAATACAAATACACCAGTATGTCATTGAACAACATTTGGTACTATTTTTGTTATCATCCAAATATGAGCCATGATTTGTTGATGTTCATAGACAGCAGTACACATGCAAAAGTATTATAGCACAAAATAACAGTACACTTATAAACTGTGGATACTCTTTTGACGAGCGTGCACTGCAGGATATAATTAACTATGATTTTCCCATCATGCAGGATCTAATTAACTCTGATTTTTTCCATCATGCAGCAGTACTGAACATGATTTGTCCATCAACTGAAGACATGCCAATTCTAGTGTAGAGTTCACAAGAGTAATCCTTACCACGCCGAGATACAGGACGCTACCATGAGGTCGGGTGGCGGCTGCAGGAGCAGGGCTGTGCCGAGCGTGGGAGAGTGGCGGCGGGCGGCGCCCACGGCAGGGAGAAGGAGCCGGGCTGTGCCGAGCGTGCAGAGTGGGCGGAGGCCACGCGACGCCCACGGCAGGGAGAAGGAGGCTCGAGCGGGCGGCGATCGGGCGGCGCACCTGTCTTTGGAGCGTGGGAGAGTGGCGCGCCACGGCAGGGAGAAGGAGGCTAGCGGCTGCGACTTGCGGTGGCACCCACGGCAGGGAGAAGGAGGCGAGCGGCGGCGGCAGGGAGGAGGAGGCGAATCAATCGAGTACTGCGAGTTGGTGTGCGTACAAACTGGGCTCCGAACTGGGCTCAAACCTAGGCCCGTGGCAAAAACAAAACAAATTTTAATGCCTATCCTACCCTCAGAAAATCAATGGTCCGATTTAGTTATACTGGTGCCTCTCGCTTCAGCAGTATAGGGTACAGTAAAAAAAGCTCTTATTTTAAATATCTTAAAGCCTTTGATTAAGACCTGCGATGTGGACGCCACAGATATGCTTATCTCACGCGCCAGGGCTGTGGCGATCTCTCTATCTCCAAGGGCGCAACCTACTGCTTAGCAATCGTCAGGTTGTCTTTAGCTAGCTTCTATTTTTGGTACCTGGTTGTGCCCTGTGTGCCTAAACTTAAACTTGGTCTGTTGGGTTGTGCTGGTTGTTGTGCTACTGTGGCATTTGATTGTATGGGTGTGAAAATGTTGTGAACCTTCTATGACTTTATTTGTAAAGTTGGGCAATGGTCTTTTCTCTAAAAAGAAGTGTTTACCATTGATTTGATGGCACCCAAACTATTCTTTTAAACGATATATCTCTGCAACCCTATACAAGAAATAAAGGCATTTCTTTGCAAATGGATCTAAATCTCAAAGAATATTTTTCTGCAAAGATACTTTTGAACATTGTAACATAATAGCGACAAATAACTCTAATATGCTCCTTGATTCTGTATGATTACAATATCCACTTTTCAAATGAGAACGGGTGTCACCACCACCATTGCTGACCACAAACTCCCATTCGTAATATTGCTAAGAGTAGTAAAGATCACATGAACCCATCCTAGCAACAGGAAGTACTGCAGAGGGGCATTGACGCATGTAACCCATTCCTTGCGCCTCCGACAACAGGAGGTGGAGCCTATGGAATCACAGAGAAGGATCAGCCCAAAAGCATGATGCAACCCAATCCAATGTAAGGAAGAGGGAAAGTGGCACTCCAAAAGACCTCCTTTCTAGAAGAGGTAATAGCACCCCACGTATCCTAACTTGCTCAGAATGTAATGATTCAGTCTCAAACTTGTAAAACTTGATTTCATCATACCCTAATTTGCACCTCATGTGGTGATTTAGTCCCAATCCAATCACAGCTCGACAATTGGCAGCCATGTGGCTGGACCGGTCAGCGCACACACTTTTGCAGAACCCCCTGCCGTTTTCTTTAATCAACCCGCACTCAGCGTCCGAACCAACCGACCAGGATCGGCACGGCGCGATGAATGAAGCGGCAGCGCTGGTCGTGCGGCGTGCGCGGGCGCAGCACGCTCTGGGCGCTCTTCCACCAGGACGACCGCGAGCGCGTCCGCGACGGCACAGCGCTCGGCGCGTTCCCCGTCTCGTCCTCCGCCACGGCTGCGGCGCTCCCCGCCGAATTCCACCTGCTACCGACGACGAACAGAAGCAATGGCAGAAGAACAGCACGAGACAAACAAGTGATCACATGAGATAAACCTCGTTCCGTTCCATGCAAACCTACACAAGCATGTAATAAAAGGATTTATGACTATACCATTGCCCTTAATCAGACCTTAATCATACTACTAAGCCTTAATCACTACTGCTGCTGCAAAGAAACAACTCGACCGGAGTGCCGAACTACTGGTCAGGTGAAACGAGATGCCACGCCTCAGTACAGCCGGAGCATGCTCCTCGCGAACGACTGTGACCGCAGATGCCGGCCGCCGTTGGCCGGCAGCCCGGTGGCGCCGCGCCGGCCGCTGGCGCTCCGCAGCGGGGTCAGGGAGAACCGCAGCATGCCGTTGTCGGCGTGGTGCCCCGGCGAGTACCGAGCCCTGCGGTTCCGCTCCAGCACGCACTGGTCTTCCTGTCGCCGCTTGACGCTGCCGTGGCCGTCGACGAAGCAGCGCCGCGAGCTGCCCAGGCCGGCGCTGTTGCTGCTGAACGAGCTGCGCGCGTGGCGTTGCTGTTGCACCTCTGCATCCCGGCGTTGCTGTACCCGCGGACGCGCAGCTCCGGCCACGGCTCCGAGAACGCGTGGTCCGCGGTGTCGGACGGGCTACCCCGGCGGCCCGTGGCACGGCGGTGTATGAAGCCCCAGAGGCTCCACGCCTTGCCTAGACGCCGTGGCTTCTTGGCAGGGCCCGGGAACGCGGCGTCCAGGGTCACCGGGAAGTCTTCGACGAGAGAGTTGGAGCTGAACCGTTGGTCGAGCAGGTCTTCGGCATGGTGGAAGTGGTAGAACTCTGAGCTGCCGGTCAGCGGGGGCACCGTGGCATTGGTGATGGCGGCCGCTGCAGGGGCTGGCTTTGGGTCGGGCACTTCGAACGACCTTGTCAGCACGGAGCCTGACCGCTCCAGGCTCCGGCGCCTCCGGCTCAACGTATCCATGTAGTAGTCTCGCGTCTGCGCCGAGCCTCCGGGGTGTTGGCGTCGCCGTCGGGCTCGGGCTGCGAGTCATCTTCCACAGGAATTTGGCCGTCAGAGCGTTTCACCATGCCGGCAGGTGAGTCCTCGAGCGCGGAGAGGATGGGCGGGAGCCGTGACAGCGGCGGAGGCGCTCGGCCAAGGCCAATGCCGGCGCCAGCGCCGAAGAGGTAGCTGTCCCAGGACGCGCGGGGCCCGTCCCCGGATAGACCTACATCGTCGACAGACATGCGGCCAGCATCAAGGGAGAATCTTGGGTCCGTGTCGCACGAACGACGGCCTCCGGCGAACTCCGAGCCTGCCTCCCCACGAAGGCGGCTCCGCCGAAGGAAGGAGGGCTTGGATGGCTTCTCCGACGGCGGCATTGCCGCGGCCGCTCGTCCTGGTGGAAGAGCGCCCAGAGCATGCTGCGCCCGCGCACGTCGCACGACCAGCGCTGCCGCTTCATTCATCGCGCCGCGAGCCATGCTGGCCACGCGCACGGGCCACCGTTCGTGCCGATCCTGGTCGGTTGGTTCGGACGCTGAGTGCGGGTTGATTAAAGAAAACGGCAGGGGGGTTTCTGCAAAAGTGCGTGCGCCGACCGGTCTAGCCACCTGGCTGCCAATTGTCGAGTTGTGATTGGCCTGGGACTAAATCATCACATGAAGTGCAAGTTGGAGTATGGTGAAGTCAAGTTTTGCAAGTTTGAGACTGAATCATCATATTCTGTACAAGTTAAGGCACCTCGGATGCTATTACCTCTTTCTAGAATTCACCTACACTCGTTGTCGTCGTTCGCTCGCCAGAGGAGGGCTCGGCGTGGACTCGGCGTTTCCATTCACGAGTTCGGCACGCCCATCCCCACAGTTGTGGTCGACTACACCATACCACACCATCAAGGCTGATCTCAAACAATATTGGTCTTGTCCTCTGCGATGCCACTGCCCTAGCGCATGCCACACATGTCCTACTATCGGCTTCAGGACACCGGCCATGACTTCCAAGAGGAGGAGCACAAGTCCGGCCATGACTTCCAAGAGGAGGAGCACAAGTCCGGCTCCAAGGCCTCATGGCAATAGCCGCCAGACGGTAGAGAAGGAAACCAGGTATGGGTCCCCCCCAACCCCCGCGTCGTCCGTTCGGGCGACTCGGGTTCCCACCTAGCGCCACCACCCCCCGCCTCCTCCCCCCCTCGTCGCCACCCGAGGAGGCCGCCAAAGAAGCTCAAGGTCACTGTGAAGGTGGTGGCGAGGCTCGCTCTGGCCCTAACGGAGGACGGCGGATCTGGGGCGGCGGCCCTTCATGCGGCGCCCTCCCGGCTGGCGGCGTCCGCGGGGGATTCTGGCCGGTGTTCCCGACCACGCGGGTGGTGGGACGACGGCAGGTGGTGGCTGCAGCGTGGAGACCCCCCTCCTCGCCAGATCTGAGGTTCGACTCCCCTTCCCTCTGGCTCCTCATCCTCGCCGGTTTCAGCAGCTTCGATCGCCGGATAGGCGTGGATGGGTGCCCGGTGGTGTGGTTTTGGGACCGTGGGAAACCATCGGTCGGTCCGTCCGGCCAGCGGCGGCAGCCCTTGGGCGCCGCCCTTCCTCGTTGGAGGTGCAGCCGAGGTCCCATCCCAGTCCACCCCCGTTCCCCTCACGGGTGAAAGCCCAAAATCCTTCTTTGATTGGGCGGTGACGGCGCGCTGCGCGTCGTGTCCTCCTTGGAGGTGCCGCCTGGGGAGCGTGCGTTCGGGTGAGGGGCGACAAAGGTGGAGTTTTGGGCGGCCTGTTATCAGGTGGCAGTGGGGAGGTCTGATTCGTCCTCGTCGCTCTGCAGCCTCTCCTGATGTCCTTGCTGCTCGTTCTTCAGTGGCTGCTCTCGGTGGCTTTCCCGCTGTCTTTCAGGTGTCCTTGGTTGCGCCGGTGTGTCAGATGGGGTGTGCTTATGCCCTAGGAGGTGTGCTCTGTGCCTGTTCCAGGACTCGAGGTCGACATCTATCCTGCTCTAGGGAGAGCGTCTCTCATGTCCGTCGGCGGCGCCTTTCGATCCTAGGCGAGAGGGTAGGGTCCCTCTACGGCGAGAGCAAAGGAATCTGATTTGTTTCCTCCAACCTTGGACTCAGTCATGTCCACAACTCCACTCTGTTTCGGCAGGTCCTCGTCGTGTTCATGTTGGTCGCAATCCTTGGTTCTTGTTTGCTACGGTCTACGGCGTGTACTAGCTTGGGCTTTCTCTTCTTTATGTTGTGAGCTTGTATACTGCGTTGAGTTGTAAGCTTCCTAGGGTGCTCCCTTGCATCGTTCGGCCGATGTGCTTGATGTGGTGTTGTAATTCCTGACCGGTTGATGGCTTTGTTAATTTAAAGCCGGGCTCATCACGAGCCTTCGTTCTAAAAAAAATAGCCGCCAGACCACTGGTTTCACAAGGAGAAGCAATGGTAGCACCAGCGGACGAGGTTAGAGCATCTCAAATAGACGGTCTATATGTAAAATAACCAACTTTTGGATCTTTTGAGGCAAAAAATATGCACAAAAAAATTACATCTCCGCCTCCCGGTGATGCAAAATTCAACTCCTCGAGGTGCAAATTTACATCTCCGGAGGCAGGAGATGTAAAAACCGCCGCCACGCCCAACGCCCAACCGCTCTTCATTTCCTTTCCCCCCCTCCCCACTTCTTCCTCCCTCCCGCCGTCGCCCTGCCACAACTCCCGTCACGGCCGCCGCCCTCAGCTCCCGGCCTTGACCCGCCCGTGATCCAGCCCCCGCCGCCGATTCCACCACAGGCTGCCGCTGCACCGCGCCATCGTGTCTGCCTCCGCCCGCCCCAATCCCGTCCGCCTCCTCTCCGGCCGCCCGCCGCCTCGGTCGGCCTTCGCCCGGCCCGCCCGCACCGCCGCCGCCGTCGCCCTCGCCGCACGCTGTGCCGCCCAGTTCCGTTCGCCTTACGACGACCGTCGCCGCCCCACTCCGTCCGCCTCTGCCCCTCGCCGCACGCCGCCGCCCCGCTCCCCGCTCGGCCACCGCCCGCACCGCACACATGCCAACGCAGCAAAAAAAATCTTCTCGACAGAAGTTGTTCTACTACATATAGAAAGTGATAATCAACATCAAGGCAGGGAAGAAATTGAAAAGAAGACGCATGCTACTTGCATCCAATTAGGATAAAGAACATGGCAAGTATCACCTGTGGACCCACTGGGATAGAAATACATAAAGGATCCATCAACACCCAAGCTTTTACAATTAACTGCATTTATTTGACATTATTTATCATAAAATAAATTGGAACGAAATAGTCCGACGTAAAAGGAAGTACTGCAGAGGGGCATTGATGCATGTAACCCCTTCCTTGCGCGTCCGATAACAGGAGGTAATTGCCCGTGCGTTGCCACGGGTGCACAAATATTCTAATGGTTCAAAATGAATGGTGTCGATGATATACCATATCCTCAAGCACATCAAGCAACATTGTCGACCGACAATGTTTATTCACCGCAAAACTATAGTTCATATCCACAAATAAGGCATTTACATATAATGAAAATAAAGCATTTGCAAATAATGACAACTCCTTTGTTATGAAAACTTCCATGCAGGTTGATCTCTCAACTGTTGAAGATCGTGAACCAACCTATATTTGCATGATTAGAGGGATAGTGGTATCCCTATCCCACGAGAGTTTAAATCCTAATGCTCGCATTTATTCTGAATTTATTTTAGGATTTCTGGTTCAGTGGGAGGAGACATTCCCGTCAACTACGAGGCGCCTAGTGTGACTTCGTAAAATTTCAAGATGACATGTCGGCTCAGTCTCTCGGAGGTGCTCATAGGAACAGGGTGTGTGTGCGTGTTCATAGAAGTGAGTGCATGTGAGTATATATGAGCGCTTGCATTTGTATTGTGTTAAAAAAACCGTTGAAGGTCCGATGATAATCTACAAATAACTTTAAAGTAATTATAAAAAATAAACAATGAAAATAATAATGATGTCATACTATCCAAGTCCGCTACAATACAACATGCCAACCTACACATCAGGAATGAGAAAAGTAGGAATAATTATGTCTGATGGTAACACACGTGACAAGCTTCCAGCCGCAACCAAACACCAGCTTGTTTTCCCTAAAGTAAAAATCTGGTTAGCCATGTCATAGAAAATTCACAGTTGGTAAATTAAAGAGAAGAAGATGTAACATACTCGAGCAAAGCGGAAAGCCGTAAAAAGTGCAACATACAATTATGCGATAGACATTTCCAAAAACACGAAAAGATCAAGGTAGTGCATTCTTTTGTAGATAGAAAAATGTGTTGTATTCTTTGTAGATAGATACACGTGCTCTCAAATGGCCTGATATACTTTACAGCATGATAACACTTCGGTTGAAAAAGATCCGCCACCACGGAGTTAACTGCGCTAGTCTTTGTACCATGGAGAATAAGCATCTTTTTGCCTTTCTTAACCTAGAACAAATATTAGAGCAACAGAGAAGTCTCAGTCAAACACTCGACACACGAGAATGGCTCTCCTCTCTCCCCTCTCTCCCTCCGCCCATCCACCCCCCCCCCCCCCTTCCCCGCCTCCGGCGTCTCCTTGCTGCCTCTGCGCGGCCGCCCCCTCAGCCCCCTCCCCGACGTCCACTCCTCGTTCTGTTCTCCGCGCCCCTGCCCCCACCAACAAGTTCTGGGCTCTCGGATCTGAGGCCTCGGACTCCGACCCCAACTCCCCTCCTCCCCCTTCCCGTCCCGCGCCTCCGTGCATGCTACCCGTCGTCTCTGCTCCATCGCGGTGCCGTAAGTTCGCTCCCGGCGGGCGCGGTCGCCCTGTTCCCGCTCCGGTGGCTGTGGATGGCTGGACTCGCGTCTCGCGCAGGCGCCGTAGGGTTCCTCCGCCGTCTCCTATGTTGGGGAACGTAATAATTTCAAAATCATTCCTACGCACACACATGATCATGGTGATGCATAGCAACAAGAGGGGGGAGTGTGTCTACGTACCCTTGTAGACCGAAAGCGGAAGCGTTAGCACAACGCGGTTGATGTAGTCGTACGTCTTCACGATCCGACCGATCCGAGTACCAAACGTACGGCACCTCCAAGTTCAGCACACGTTCAGCTCGATGACGTCCCTCGAACTCCAAACCAGCCGAGCTTTGAGGGAGAGTTCCGTCAGCACGACGGCGTGGTGACGGTGATGATGATGCTACCGACGCAGGGCTTCGCCTAAGCACCGCTACGATATTATCGAAGTGGAATATGGTGGAGGGGGCACCGCTGCGGCTAAGAGATCAAGAGATCAATTGTTGTGTCTCCAAGGGTGCCCCCTCCCCGTGATATAAAGGAGTGGAGGAGGAGGGGCCGCCTCCTAGGCGCTGCTTTACATGAGGAGTCCTACTCCCACCGGGAGTAGGACTCCCCCTTTACAGACGAGGGCCAGAAAGTAACTAAAGAGGGACAACTCAAAGGAACATATAACTTTCTGAGTTGTGGATGCATAGATCAGTATGTCGAGCAAAGTTCAACATAATTCTTCCGGATAGCCCATGCAGAAAAGGAATGACTGGCAGAGTCATAATATGAATGGAGTACTCCTCAAGAGCACCCTGGTTGTGATCTTTTGGTTCAAAAGAACTTCTGCCATGATGGTTCATGGTATTGAAAAAATGAGATACAACGGACCTCGAGGACTATCGCAAATGTTACTAATATCTTAAGGGAACTAGCAAACACTAACAACATGAAGTAGGGTGAATCTCGGGTTCAAAACCCAGGAGTAGAATACCTACTACTAAATGGCATCACGGGATGCTTTCGAGAATGGTGGCCAAAATCATCACATCGGGAACACAAAACATGGCTAGATTACTGGGTACTCCCTAAAACACCTAGGGTCATAGTAACAGCTCCAACATATATGTCGAGGCAATAGAATACCTCAACTCAGCAATTAGTGTGATTAACCTGGCCCAAAGGGACTTCGGGAACGGAAAGAAGGAATTTGCAAATGCATCAGACTATTTAGAAACCTGGGATGACGCGGACAGCATAACGACTGTAAATGCTCAAAATGATTTGAGACATCCTGCAAAATGGTGGCATAACCACTTAACATCACAATATCAAAGTTCTGAGATCAACTGTCAACACACAGAAGTAGTAGGAACTGAACTCGGGCTTGAAACCAACAATCATATAAGTGTACAGATTAGTAACACGTGAACCTGATAGAGAGATGAGAAGGCCTAGTTCTTAATCCCCGTAGAAAAGAAGAGGATGACTCAGATCATAGGGACATAAGGTAAAGGAGTAAAAAGAGCCTTACGTTCCCTTCCACAATCAATTCCCTTATATAACTAAAGCATTTCTAGACTCAACTTCGACCAGTTTGGCTTGGTAGTCCTACAGCAAAAGCTCGATACCAAAGCTGTCAGGACCCTGATTCCAAGTCACATCGATCTAGCCGTAACACCTCATATCACTTTGCGGCCTCACGCACGGTATTCCCAAGGGTGTCGCCTTACCATGGCCCGGGACTGTTTGCGCCTTTTGGCTCACGTATATGATAGTGTCGCTAGCATCAATATGACAGAGAACCCGGGCCGACATGACTAGTCGTGAACCCAAAGTGGCACTAACTTACGGGGATAGGCATACATGAATCAACATCGAGCATGTTGGTCAAGCCAGGTCTTGAATCCGGGTCAGAAGCAGGCTATGAGGACTCCGTGAACCGGCTGTAGCAGGCTAGGTAGGACTCCGGATGTCACCGCGTGACATTTCCCGAAGGACGGAACCAGAACGGCAAGTGAATCACATGCCGGCCACCAAGTGTTCTGGAACAGTAGTCTTTGGGCTAGCAGGACTCCGGTGAACCGGGCAGGCGAGCTACTATGGCTCATGGAAGCACAAGACTACATTTCCCCATAAGAGAGGCTACCAAGGATAAACAACTAGGTTGTCGGATCCCACACATACCAAGCATTTCAATCATACACACAATATGCTCGATATGTGTAAATACAACATGGCATCACAACATAACTCTATGACTCAAGTATTTATTCATTAGGCTCCGAGGAGCCAAGTATTACAATCATGGTCTCATGACCCAACATACAATGCATACAAGCATCGAGCGAAAGCATAAACATGTCTGAGTACAGACAACTACAAACGAAAAAGGCTGAGAAGCCTCACTATATACAAGACCCTCCCAAGGGTACAAGATCGTAGCTGAGGTAACAAGCTAAACATCGAAGTCCACGCGGAACTACTAGCGAGACTGACGTCTCTTTGCAAAACATAAAATAGGCAAACGTGAGTACAAATGTACCCAACAAGACTTACATCAGAACTAGCTACATATGCATCAGTATCAAACAAATAGGGTGGTGGAGTTTGACTGCAGCAAGCCAGCTTTGACTCAGTGGCTATCCTAAACTATGACTGCAAGTAACTCTTTTGAGGTGGCGCACACGAGTCCACATATTCACCATATCAATACACCACTATGGATCCGCTCCCGTCTCCCTACGAGAAGGCCATCCATAGCACTCACGCTTATCTTGCGAGTTTTAGAGTAACCACTTTCACTTGTCTATGAACTGTACAGGCAACCCAGAAGTCCTTTACCGTGGACATGGCTATTCGAATGGATCATTTATAACCCTGCAGGGGTGTACTTCTTCACACATGTTTCCACCACTTAGCGTCTGCACACGACATGTACTCGGCAGACTTCAAGCGAAAGCCGACGTGGGTGTAGACCACGACCTGACTAACCACACAAGTCTCTAGTCCAGGTTTATCACCTATTCGGGTTCCATCCGCGAGGAGATCCGGCCGGAGTTTCGCTCACAGCCCCAAACGATGTGTGCAGGGTTCCCGAGACACCAAGCAGGCGCCCGGTACACCGTGCCACGGTGTATCTACCGCATCATAGCCCACCCCTAGGGTCAGCGCTACGCACGGCCTCCAACACATATCCTACAAACACCAGAAACTAGTTGCAACTCCTGGACAGAGGACGGCGGCGGTTAATAAGTCGAGCGGGGTCATATTTCAGGGCCCAACGTGTGGTAGTAGCTGTTCATGGATCACAAACACAGAACTCAGTTCCTGAGGACGGTTTCAATGAGACAACCCACCATGTACTCCTACATGGCCTCTCACCGCTACCTTTACCAAATCGTGTTCACACACTTAGCTCACACACAATAGGACATGTTCATCACCATTCCAATTCACTCTAAGCAGTAGCAGTCATGACAAACAAGCATGTATGAGTAGGCACATCAGGGCTCAAACAACTCCTACTCATGCTAGTGGGTTTCATCTATTTACTGTGGCAATGACAAGTCATGCAGAGGAAAAGGGGTTCAACTACCGCATCATGTAACAGTTGAATCGTTGTTGTCCTAATGCAGTAAGAGAGAGCAGGAGCGAGAGTGGGATTGTATCAGAATGAACAATGGGGTTTTGCTTGCCTGGCACTTCTGAAGATAGTAAAGCTCTTCATCGGTGTCATCGAACTCATCGTCGAAACCACATCTACTGAGAGGGAACAACACCGGCAAACAGAGAAAGAACACAACCAATGCAATGCACATTCACATGAATGACATGTCATGTTAAGGTACTGAATTCACCTAATGCAATACCTAGCCAAGTTAATTGAAGTGGAATTCAAACAAGGTTAAACTCCAACTCCAAATGCTAGTCCATAAATTGCCCTAATCATGATTTATCCTATTCAGTGAGGTTAGCTTACACAAACATGCATGAAAGTGCCATAAACAGACTCTTCATATTTTTCTGATAATTTTTCATATATAAATTATTTCATTTGGAGTTATGGTTTAATTTCTATGAATTTTTGAAATTTAGGTTGTTTTCTGAAATTCATAAATCATTTCTGATTTATTTTAAATGCCAGAAAACCTTTACTGCATCAGCACTAAGTCAGTGTGACACCAGCATTGACCAAAGTCAAATCTTACTGGTGGGCTCTACCTGTCATTGACTCAGGGGGTTAACAGGGTTATTTAACTTTAATTGTGTCACTAACAGTGCGGGTCCCACATGTCATCGAGTCTGGGTTGATTAACTATGTGATTAGCACCTAATGTAATCCTGCCACGTCAGCGTCGCCGGATTAAGCGCCGGCGACCACATCTCGTGGCGGAGGCTCGCCGGAGTTGCTCGGGCTCGCGCTACAGGCGGCAGTTTGCGACGGGGTTGGGTTCTGTGGCGAGCTAGGGCCCGTGCGCAGCTAGTGGTGCAAACGGCTCCGCCAGGGGTGGCCGGAGTCAACGACAGCGACTACAACGGCGGCCGCCGGGGTTCGGCTAGGTGCGGGCACGGGGCTGCAGCTCGCTTTCGAGCAAACGGAGCGCACATGCGGCAGCTACTGGGCAGCAGGAGCTTGACCAGGTGCTCAGCCGCGACGTTGGTCCAACGCAGCGACGACGGCGACAAACGCGGCGGCCGGAGCTCACGGGCACTTGCGGGCGGCAGCTACGGAGAAGGATAGAGCATGAGGGAGGAGGGGAAACGGAGTAGATCTCACGGTGAACTCGTAGCGCTGCTCAGCGGGCTCGAGGAAGCACAGACGGCGAAGGATTCGACCGCGGCGATCCACGGGACCGAGGAGGAAGATGATGAGGCAGCCGGTGATGCAGGGTGACTGATCTCGTGGGACTCGGTTGGGGCGACGTAGGCGACTACGGCGAAGCTCTGGAACACGACGGCGAGGCAAGGCGATGACTCTAGGCGCGGCAACGGTGAGCGGCGCGACGGCGTGTTCGGGCGGCTGCGCGTGAGAGAGACAGAGGAGGGGGAGAGAGAGAGTAACGAGTGAGGGAGATGAGAGAGAGGGAGCCAGGGGGTGTCGTGGCATCGTCCGTGCGTGTCGGGGCAGTGGCGGGAAGCAGGAGGTGGCGGGGCGCGTGGTCGTGCGCGCCGAGCACGCGCCTCTCGTCCTTCTAGCGGAAGGAGGGAGATGACTGGCATGGGCCAGATGGGCCGGCTGCGGCTAGACCTCCCAGGTAAGTGGGCTGCCAGGTTAGTTTTCCTCTGCTTTCTTTTATTCTGTTTTCTGTTTTTTATTTAATTCATTTGCCACTGTTTTGAACTTATGAAAAATTAAAATAAGTGCCAAACACCTCTGAGTACAATTTATGTTGCTCATTTGGACATTTCCAAATGCACATAAATTATTTTAGGGTATTTTGAATTTATATTCTAAATATTATCAATATAAATCCAAACTCAAATAGAATATTGATTTAAATTCAAAGCCCAAATAATTCCTCAAAAATGTTCACTATTTTTGGTTGGGATCAAGACCCTTGCCAAGATTATCAAACATTTAAAGAATGAACTTTTGGAATCTTTGAATGAAATTTTTATGGTTCTTGCCCTTCTTTTATTTCGATTTCCTGAGGCTTCCAAATATTCCTCAATTCCAATTTCTTTGAATTAATATGATGCATGATGATGCTCACTAGTGCAACTATTTGCAACCAATAAACCAGGGTTGTGACATTCCTTGACCACGTTGACCACGCCGCGCCGAGAGCACCAGGGCGGTGGACGACGACGAGGCCTAGGAAGGGGACGACGCGGAGCTGGGGAAGACGCGGCAAAGGGATGCCCACGCCAGAGAGGAGTACGAGGGTTCACTGGCTCGCTGCGGTGGGAGGCTGCCGTCACCACAGAATAACAGGGGTTGTGGGTGAGTAGAGGATGGCCTGGCCAGCGGTGGCAGTAGTAGGGGGAGGTGAGGCCTCCGCCGCATCGCAGCCAGCCACGGGAGGCAGGAGCACGAGGCACGACCGGCGCTGGTTTGGGCGGCTGGAGCAAGAAGACCAGAGGTTGAAGAAGCACTCTGACCGTTGGATGGACATGTCTAGTCAGTGGAGCTAGAATCGTGCATATTGACTAAGTTGACAAAGCCCTCCGTCCCGTCAACTTAGTAGGCCCACAAGTCAGCCTGCCACTATACTGGGTCCCAGCTAGCAGGGGGAGTATTCATTTTTTTGTGCGTAATAAGGAGGCACTTCCTTGCGTGCGAAGATATAGCTGGTGGGTCCAAGCTGTCAGCGGCGGTAACATTTTTTTCACGAAATACAGAGGCCCTTTCGGTGGGTCCCAGATGTCAGGTGGAGGAATCATTATTTTGCGCACAATAAGGAGGCATTTCCTTGCGTGCGGCCGTGGACCCAGCTATCAGCCTCTCCACGTACAGTCCACTTCAGATGCATGTCGGTCGTTGACCACATTGACCAAGCCGCACCGAGAGCACCAGGGCGGTGGACGACAGCGAGGCCTAGGAAGGGAACGACACGGAGGCAGGGAAGACTCGGCAGTTTTTTCCCACGCGGAGGGGAGTACGATTGTACGAGGGTTTACTGGTTCGTCTGCCGTCACGGAGAATAACAAAGTGTGGGTGAGTAGAGGGATGGCTAGGCCAGCGATGGGAGTACAATGGGGCGGTGAGGCTCGCACGGCAACCTGATCGGCCGTGGGGAGGAGGGAGCAGGCAGTCCGTCGGCGCTTGTTTGAGCGGTGGAGCAGGAAGAAGAGAGATTGAAGAAGACGACGGTAGTTGGATGGAAATCCAACGATCCTTTGCTGTCGTCAACCTTTTTTTAGAAAGCCTCAAATCATGGAAAACAAAGATACAACCCATCTGCCATTATTTCTAATAATTTACAGCCCATTTGCTAATTCTTAAGGTTTTTTTGAGCCCATATTCTTTTTGTTAGCATTACAACCCATATTGTGGCCACGGTTAAAAAATTATATGAAATTTTGCATATTTTGGTGCGGTCTGAACTGTTTTTAATCCCGAAATTTTGAGTCACATTCAAATTGATTTTAATGTATATCAATATAAAATCCAAAAAATTGTCCACGCATAAAAATCAATGCAATTTAAAATCTCGAAATGGAAAAAAGAAATTTGAAACTAATTGCCGGTTTGATGTGTTTTAAAAATGTACAACCCATTTCTCATTACTGATAGGCCATTTTCTCTGCCAGCCGAATGAAACTCTCCTCGTCTTGAAAGATTTGCAGCCCAACAGGCCTGACAAAGTGACTTACTTGGCAAATCACAAAAAAACTGGGCTGTGGCCGTGGACCCACCGCGTCGTGGACCCAGCCACCTCTCCACGTCTGATACTCTTCCCATGGAAGTCGGTCGTTGACCACATTGACCACGCCGCACCGAGAGCCCCACGACGGTGGACGATGGCGAGGCCTAGGAAGGGGACGACGGAGTCGGGAAGACGCGGCAGTTGATGCCCACGCGGAGAGGAGTACGAGGGTTCACTGGTTCGGCTACGGCGTGAGGCTGTCGTCGCCGCAGAATAACAGGGGGTGTGGGTGAGTAGAGGGATGCCCTAGCCAGCGATGGGAGTAGTAGGGGGCGGTGAGGCCTCTGCGGCATCACAGCCGGCCACGGGTGGCAGGAGCACGCAGCACGACCGGCGCTGATTTGGGCGGTTGGAGCAAGACGACCAGAGGTTGAAGAAGCACTATGGCCATTGGATGGACATCGTACGGTCACTAGAGCTAGAATCGTTCATATTGACTAAGTTGACAAAGCCCTCCGTCCCCGTCAACTTAGTAGGCCCACAAGTTAGCCACCGACTATGGTGGGTCGCAGCTAGCAGGGGGTATTCATTTTTTTGTGCGTAATAAGGAGGCACTTCCTTGCGTGCGAAGATATAGCTGGTGGGTCCGACATCGGTCAGAGGGGAACGTTTTTTTCGCGAAATACAGAAGCCCTTCCCATGTACAGTCCATGTACAGTGCGTAATAAGGAGGAACTTTCCTTGCGTGCGACCATGGACCTCGTGGGTCCCAGCCATCGGGCTCTCCACGTACAGTCCTCTTCCGATGACTCTCGTATGTTGACCATGCCGCACCGAGCGCACCGAGGCAATGGACGACGGCGAGGTCCCAGACTGGAACGACCCGGAGATGGGGAAGACGCGGCAGTGGAGTCGTAGACGGAGAGGAGTGGGAAACTTTACTAGTTCTGGTGCGGGGTGGGCCTACACTCGGCAGAGAATAACAGGAGGTGCGGAGTGGAGGGATGGCCTGGCCGTCGGCGGGGTAGCATTTTGCTGAGGAGCGCAAAACAACACCGTTGGATGCCGGAGGCTGGAGCAGGCGGTCCCGGCAGCGCTGGGAGAAGAAGACGAGAGATTGAAGAAGAATGTCGGACGTTGGATGTAAATCCAACGCCTTCTTAGGCTTCGACCTACTGGCCCACATGTCAGCCTGTCCATTTGTTTTTTAGTCCATTTGGTGGGTTGGGTGAAACAATGATGTAGCATCTATGCAGCCCGTTTATATGTATGGTAGAATTTAAAGCCCATTTGCATTTTTCTCGAACTCCGCGGACTTGCTGGGCTGGGTGAAAATACCATGTTGGGCTAGACGGAGAAATGTTATCAAAACATAAACACATGATTGCACGTCTATTACTGCATTGTTTAGTAAAATCTTTGCAAGCTTATGTACGCAATCACTAGGAGTTAACTTGCCAAGGTATATATAAACAATTATTATTATTATTTTGTAAGAACTTTCAACTTACGAAATAAAATATCATTTAAATTTGGTGAGTTAATAGTACGTGGGGTATTATTATTTTTTAGGCTAGACGTGGGACAGTTGAGTTGGTTTTAGGGAAAAGTACAGGGAGAAAACTCAGTTTACATCAAAAAAGAAAGTGGGAGAAAATTCAGATATAGGATTAATGAAAACGAAAAATAGAACTGAGCTATATAGGAAGAGGACGAAAGATTGAACAAAATAAAGAAATACAAATGGATAGGTGGTTGGTCCCATATGTCTGTGTACGAGACCTGCTGGTTTCACCTGAGGAGGGGAATATGTTGGGAGGAAGGAGATTCAAAGCACGGCAGCCGAGTGAACTAGTTTTTTTTAACGGACAGGTGAACTAGTTACATACATAAGAAAATAGCCACTAAATAAAGAAAACAGGTTAATGGGTTCTTAAAAGAAAAATTTCAGACAAAACAGATAATTACGACACTTAGGCTAATGCATGAAACACTCAGATGATAAAGGTGCTTATAAACAGATAAAGTACAACATCTAGACCTTCCTAGCACGCTTGATCATGACGCCGCGGCTGTCCGTATACTCGTCGGTTACGGAAGCGAGAACCGCCCTCATGTCCAAGATCTGCCTGTACATGTCGTAGCATGCGTATGCGTCCTTGGCCGCGTGGGTTATGTAGACTAGAATCGAGGTACCTCCCACATGTTCGTGTCCTTGGTATCGTTGTCTTCTTTCATGTTGGCGTATCATGGGTCGATGATGGTCTCGGCGAGGTCAACCACGGAGTCCTTCTCCTGCCCGTTGCTGATGATCTTGTATTGCTTCTGGATGTCGACAAGCTTGTTGCACCAGATGGCCGAATCGTCATGTTCTTCCTTCTCTCCACTGTAGCGAAGGTGCAGTCGACGCTGCTGATGAAACGGGCGAATGCTCCAGAACCTCTGATGGCCCTACAGAAGTGGTACATGAGAACCTCGTCCCGCACACATACCTGGGCGACGGCTGTGACGCCCTCGATTCAATCGTACACTAATCATACACGCAAATGTGTACGCTCAAGATCAAGGACTCACGGGAAGATATCACAACACAACTCTAGACACAAATTGAAAATAATACAAGCTTTATATTACAAGCCAGGGACCTCGAGGGCTCGAATACAAGCTCGATACACAAGAGTCAGCGGAAGCAATAATATCTGAGTACAGACATAAGTTAAACAAGGGTGCCTTAAGAAGGCTAGCACAAAAGCAACACGATCGAAGAGGCAAGGCCTCCTGCCTGGGACCTCCTAACTACTCCTGGTCTTCGGTGGCCTCCATGTAGTAGTATCCGTTGGCGGTGGCATCTGGCTCCAGGGATCCACCATCTGGTTGCAACAACCGAAAAGAAGGAAGAAGGGGGGAAAGGGGAAGCAAAGCAACCATGAGTACTCATCCAAAGTACTCGCAAGCATCAGACCTATACTAAGTATGCATTGGTATCAAATGGAAGGGCTGTATACGTGGGACGTAATCGCAGAATGCCATAATAGAGGGGAAGGCCTAGCCTATCAAAGACTAGCATCTTCAAGCAGCTCCAAGCATCTTGCAGCATGTAGAAGAGTAAAGAATAGCAGCTTATATTTAACAAACATGTTGTAGCATTAATGCCCAGAGATCCTTCCTCGACTCCCTGCGAGAAAGCAATCCCGGAGCCACATAACTTAAGTATCCATTTCTAGTTGTATTAGATCAAGATATAAGTCTGAACGTCCATTACCGTGGACACGGTATTCGAATAAAGATCTTCCCTGCAGGGGTGCACCACGTTACCCAACACGCTCGATCACTCTGCCCGGACACACCTTTCTGGGGTCAATGCCCGCCCTCGGAAGATCAACACGTCGTAGCCCTACCTAGGCTCAGCAGAGCGGTCCCTGCCGGTCTACATCCTGAGCACTCCGGGGTCTTGGGCCCATCGCCTGCAGCACTCCAGGTCGTTGCGAGCAGGGTGGATACCAGCACCGCCTCGGATGGCCAGCATGATCCGACTGTGCCGCACTGCTGAACTGGACGTCTGACAAAGCTTCGGCTGATACTGCGACATCGAGGCCCATATCTATTCTCGCGTGGTGGTTAGTGCGTAAAGGCCAAAGGCCAATTCAGAACAAATACCCAAACCATAATGTATTGTTAGCTCACGGAGACGAGCAGAGACTCACGATAATGTGACCCCGTCGCCCCGTCTCGAGGAAATACGGCAAGGGCAAGCCCAGCCCACACGAGGGCTGCCTGACTTCCCGGCCGTGCCTCGTAATCATCTTGCGGGTGCTCTCCGGGCCCGCCCGACTTTCCCAAAGGTCTCAAGTAATGTCAAGGTAACTGTGTGTCCAAACATCAAGGGGAAAACCCAAGGAATCACCCTCGGAGGATTCCACTCGATGTAATCATCAAGGTGAACGTAAGAGGAACCACCCTCGAGGTTCAAACTTGAGGGGTTTACACGACAGAGCCGTATCGGGAATGGTGAAGGAGGAAATCACCCTCGATGACCACGACCGAATAGCTACACTACAGAATTATCATCAGGAGTGCGTTATGAGGGATCACCCTCGGCACTCAATAGTAGCTCTGCAGAGTCGAACAACTAAAGGGGCGTGATGTGATGTGCGGTGTCGGGCTTTGGTCGTCGATCATGTAGCTCGAGTCGTCGATGATGAAGCAGGGGCAACAAGGACAAGTGGGGGTCACTGATGGATCACTAACCAATCTATACTAAGCAGTTTATGATAAGCAGGTAAGGTACAACAGCTGGTACAAAACAGGCTATGCATCAGAATAGGAGCAATCAATAACAGTAGCAAAATCTAATGCAAGCATGAGAAAATGGAATGGGCGATATCGGGATGATCAAAGGGGGTGGGGCTTGCCTAGTTGCTCAAACAAGAAGGAGGGTCGTCGGTGACATAGTCGATCACAGGGGCATCAGCAGCGGCCTCGGGGTCTACCGGAGAGAAGAGGGGGGAGAAACAGTAAATACATAGCACACAAGAGCATAACAGGACAACATGCAGAGCTAGACGTGTTCTAACGCGGTGCTACACGTTACCGGCGAAGGGGGATAACATCCAGGAATGTTTTCCCGGTCCCGGACGTCTGTCCGACAAATGAACCGGAGGGGAAAAGTTCAACGTTTGCTATGCTAGGGACATGTGGCGGACGAACGGACCGCGTGTTCGGATTCGTCTCGTCGTTCTAAGCAACTTTCATGTATAAAACTTTTTCATCCGAGCAACGGATTATTTTTTTATGACTTTTCAAAGATTTTCACATTATTCTGGAATTATTTTAATTCAAAAAAATGGAATTATTACGTCAGCCTGACTAGAGGATGACGTCAGCAGCCAGCTGGTCGACCAGGTCAAACTGACACAATGGGTCCAAAGGACCCACCGGTCGATGAGAGTGGCTATAATGTTGAATTTACTAATCTAACTAAACTAATTAGGGGTGGGCCCAATATGTCAGCGAGACATTAGATTAACCTAATTACTAAAATAAACTTTTAATTTCAAAAAGATTAAAAACGCGCGGGACCCACACGTCAGTGGCCCATAGGTGCCCAGTCAGCAGTTGACTGGGTCAACCCAGTCATCTGGGGACCGTGGGGCCCGCGGTCAATGGTTATGAGGTGGGGCCGGAGGGCCACGCCGGCGGGCGGCGCCGTAGACGCACCGGCTACTATTCCCGCGGCGGAGCATCGCCGGACTTCGCCAGAAAAAAACTACGGGGCACAGGGAGAGGTGCGGCTAGGCGCGTTCGATCGGGCGTCCGACGCCGCATCGATCTATGGCGGTCCCGTGGGCTAACTCGGCCGTAGTGGAGCGCTACATCGACGGCGGCGGGCGGCGCGTTCGGCCGGAGTTAAAGATCGGCGCTACAAAGCACGTGCGAGCGAAGTAAAGGGCTAGGCGAGGTCTATGGCGCTCCAGGAGCTCGTCGGAGCTACTGGCTCGAGCGGAGGAGCTCGGAGGCGAGCCCTACGACGGCAATGGCGGACGTCAGAGCTCGGCTTGCGGGCGAGCTAGCTACGGCGAAAAGCATGGCGGGAGGAGAGGAATGGAGGAAGGGTGGAGCTCACCGGGGAGGCACACGGTGGCCCGACGGAAGATTTAGGAGCAGCAGAGGTGGTCGGAGTTGGAGGAGATCAACGGCGGCCGAGGCGGAAGGGGGCGGCTCGATCCGTGGCCTGTGGTGCTCCTCGAGCTCGATGGCGAGGCGTAGTCTAGGTAGAGGTCGACGGCGTGTCTCGTGGACGTGCTGGCGAGGCGCGGGATGGGCGGTGGCCGCGGTGGTGGTAGACAGACGGCGACGACGGCGCGCAGGAGGTCCAGATCGGGACGAGAGGAGAGGAAGAGGCGAGCGAGTGAGGCAGGGAGCGGGCAAGTGGATGGAGGTAGTTGGGGGAGGAGGCCCGAGGCGTCGGGGGGTCTTGTCCCCTCGCCGACGGGGATGGCGAGACGGTCCGGCGGGGACGAGCGGGCGCGGGTGCGGTCGGTCAAACAGTAGGAGGAGGAGGGAGGAGACCGAGAGCTGGGCTGGGCCGGCTGCCGGGCGGCCTGGTCGGTTGAGGTGGGCCGAGGCCCAAGGGGAGGCCAGGGGCTTTCTCTCTCTCTGCTTTTCCCTTTTTTGAAACTTCTTTGTTTTCTTTTAATTTCAAAAGGCAAAACAGTTTTATAAAATACCAAGCTTAAACCTAAATTATTATTATAATTTAGACTACTGCCACAATTAGTTTGGTAGTTAAATAAATTAGCTTAGCATTTTTATAAAACAAAAATGCATTTAAACAATGTTTTAACCATTGTTTTAATTAGTTTAGGGCATTTAAAAACTTTGCAAAAATGTTGGTTCACCACCAATATTGTCAAAAGGATATTTGCCACATGATGAATATTCTAGTTTTCATGTTTGAGCAATTTAGAATTTTGACTTTAAATTGAAAATGAGATTTGGACTGGAATAGAATCAAAGTGAGATTAGCAATAGTAACAATGATGACAAGGCATCATTAGAAGGGGATTACTGTAGCATGATTCTCGGGGTGTTACAAATCTCCTCCACTACAAGAAATCTCGTCCCGAGATTTAAGAGGTGGAGTAAGGGAGAAATACTCGGGAAGGACGGAGCTCAACACAAGATAGGTACCTGGGGGCTATCTCGGTGAACGTGGCATAGAGGCATCTCTCGAGTTGAAATCCAAGAAAGTCATCGAGAGTAAGGTAAGAAGGTGCAATAAGAAGCTTCAACTGGGTAGGCAATCATTCGTTGCCTGGAACAAAGGGGGAAATGGGTACAGAGCAATGGGAATATGTATTGCGTCTGATACCAGAACATATCACAAGAAGGTGGCTCGTGATTTACACACGAAGCCAAGTGCAAAGAATATTTTGGAGTCAATGTTGTACAGGAGAGTCAGGTTTGATCCTGTGGAACTGTGGGTTATGGGCCCACCATGTGAGTTAAAATTAGAAAGGGCGCTGATAGCAAGGCATGTCAGAGCATAGACTGTCAATTATGTTGGCAACAACGTTGGTACCAAGGGCGAGGGACGAAGAGAACCATTTTCCTGCTTTCGCAAGGCGAAGGCGGACCAAGATGGCGTAGTTCTCGTCCATCCGCGGCTACCGGGTTGTCATCAACAATAGTAACAAGGTCTTACTGACATAGTTGTATATCGAGGCATCTACATAAGCAGCGAACTATTGTTGCTCAAATATTTTACGTTACAAGAAAGGTTAACATAACAATGGAAAGGAAAGTGTAGACTCGAATCAGTTATTGCAGTCCTCGAGTGTCTACCAACTCAGAACCCGTGGAAAATTTTGAATCGGCGAGAAATAACAGTTGAGGAAGAACTCATAAGAAGTTATGTATTTCCGTGATATTCTCGAGATACCTAAGGTTAATACTGGAAGGTAGATCAAAGTAGAGGTTGGACAGGTTAAACGATCTAAAGAAGACAAGTACTTTAACTTGTCCGAGAAATGGAATCCAGGGAGATCAATCTTGGTCGGTATCACGATTGCAAAGGACCAATATAGATACAAAATGAACTTATCACAAGGGGATCATTATTATCATAACAAGAAGCTTCCATGATAAGTTCCACATTGCGTCCATGGGCATGAACACAAAGTTTCAAGGTCGACTCCCACTTCATCAATGCACAACCTTCCATTCACTTATCGCATTCGAAGAAGTTGTAGCGTTCAAATGTTATCCGAAGAAACGCTAGTAGATATAACCTGCATAACCTTCCGGTTCACACGGATTAGGCAAGGCGTAGATTCAACCCACCCGGGCATCTCAGGAACATATACGACAAATTTTTTAGGAAAAAGTAACTCAAAGTCAAAAGTAGAGCATGGTTAAGGAAGCAGAGGATACAATTCACCAAAGGCATTATGTATCCAAGGAAAGGCTCACAAGGTTACTGATTATGAAGTACGTTGTGGATAAAACCCAGCAAAGGACCTGGTGGTCCACAAGGGATCTGATGTGAGCATCGATACTCACCCAAAAGAAGAAAGAATGCAAGGATATCAGATTATAGAAACAACTGACTAACTCAAGCTCGAAGGCAAAGGGAATTATGAGTTCCAAAACGGGGGATCAGAAGACAAGGCTCTGATCAAAGACAAGTAAGTTGAATAGACATAGATCCACAATCGATCAAGGTTTGATTTGTCAAACACCAGCTCATGTCTGGGGTGACGTCTAAGCCGATGGAAAGAATTCTAATTGTGATTGTGGATTGTGAGCATTCACAAACATATCGAATCAAATGCTCAAAATTAAAGATGACAAAGGATACTACTGAATAGTGCCAGACATATGGAAAACATCTACCATGCAAGCAGACAAGGAGGAGCAAGAGTAATAGGTTTCTAAGGATTTTCGGAAGATCGGATAATATTCCAAAGAATTTTGTGAAACAAAGATCAGCTGTGGGCGAACGGATACTCGGCAAGCGCGAGTAATTATCCGCAGGGGTATTCATGTGGCAAAGAACTGCAAGGCAGTAGGCTCAACGGATTCTCAGGACAACAGAGAGTAATTCGGGGCATCTTGTAATAACAAGAGCAACTGGGGATGAAGGTATGAACGAAAACATAGGTAGTTACTCATAAGGATTTATCGGTGGTAAGGATCGCAATGGCGAAGTGTTTAAGGGTCTCGCGAAAACATCGAAGAGTATCTTCAGAATCTTTTGGTGCACCGAGCAATCATCTGGAGTGAGGGGTTCTCCAGGAGAAAGTATTTACGAGAACCTAGAGTTAGAGTCAGCAAAATCATTTACCCGAATAGAAGAGAGATAAGAGTCCCAGAGTATAGGCGAGGAATAAAAGATCCTAATACCACCCAATGTGGCGTGGGCCCGTAAGCCACACAGCCATGTTAGTAAAACCATTTTTAAAGACTAGACTCATCTTGACCAAGGAGTTGGAAAGGGGATCCAACGAGCAAATGGTTGTGATACCAACTTGTGACGCCCCCGACTCGACCGTACACTAACCATACACGCAAATGTGTACGATCAAGATCAAGGACTCACGGGAAGATATCACAACACAACTCTAGACACAAATTGAAAATAATACAAGCTTTATATTACAAGCCGGGGCCTCGAGGGCTCGAATACAAGCTCGATACACAAGAGTCACGGAAGCAATAATATCTGAGTACGTACATAAGTTAAACAAGGGTGCCTTAAGAAGGCTAGCACAAAAGCAACACGATCGAAGAGGCAAGGCCTCCTGCACAGGACCTCCTAACTACTCCACGGTCTTGGTGGCCTCCATGTAGTAGTATCCGTCGGCGGTGGCATCTGCTCCGAGGATCCACCATCCGTTGCAACAACCGGAAAGAAGGAAGAAGGGGGGGAAAGGGGAAGCAAAGCAACCGTGAGTACTCATCCAAAGTACTCGCAAGCATCAGACCTATACTAAGTATGCATTGGTATCAAATGGAAGGGATGTATCTGTGGACAGAACTGCAGAATGCCATAATAGAGGGGAAGGCCTAGCCTATCGAAGACTAGCATCTTCAAGCAGCTCCAAGCATCTTGTAGCATGTAGAAGAGTAAAGAATAGCAGCTTATATTTAAAAAACATGTTGTAGCATTAATGCCCAGAGATCCTTCCTCGACTCCCTGCGAGAAAGCAATCCTGGAGCCACATAACTTAAGTATCCATTTCTAGTTGTATTAGATCAAGATATAAGTCTGAACGTCCATTACCGCGGACACGGTATTCGAATAAAGATCTTCCCTGTAGGGGTGCACCACGTTACCCAACACGCTCGATCACTCTGGCCGGACACACCTTTCTGGGGTCAATGCCCGCCCTCGGGAGATCAACACGTCACAGCCCTACCTAGGCTCAGCAGAGAGGTCCCTGCCGGTCTACATCCTAAGCACTCCGGGGTCTTGGGCCCATCGCCCGCAGCACTCTAGGTCGTTGCGAGCAGGGTAGATACCAGCACCGCCTCAGATGGCCAACACGATCCGACCGTGCCGCACTGCTGAACTGGACGTCTGACAAAGCTTCGGCTGATACTGCGACATCGAGGCCCATATCTATTCTCGCGTGGTTGTTAGTGCGTATAGGCCAGAGGCCAATTCAGAACAAATACCCAAACCATAGTGTATCGTTAGCTCACGGAGACGAGCAGAGACTCACGATAATGTGACCCCGTCGCCCCGTCTCGAGGAAATACGGCAAGGGCAAGCCCAGCCCACACGAGGGCTGCGACTTCGGCCGTGCCTCGTAATCATCTTGCGGGTGCTCTCCGGGCCCGCCCAACTTTCCCAAAGGTCTCAAGTAATTTCAAGGTAACCGTGTGTCCAAACATCAAGGGGAAAACCCAAGGAATCACCCTCGGAGGATTCCACTCGATGTAATCATCAAGGTTAACGTAAGAGGAACCACCCTCGAGGTTCACACTTGAGGGGTTTGCACGACAGAGCCGTATCGGGAACGGTGAAGGAGGAAATCACCCTCGATGAGCACGACCGAATAGCTACACTACAGAATTATCATCAGGAGTGCGTTATGAGGGATCACCCTCGGCACTCGATAGTAGCTCTGTAGAGTCGAACAACTAAAGGGGCGTGATGTGATGTGCGGTGTCGGGCTCTGGTCGTAGATCATGTAGCTCGAGTCGTCGATGATGAAGCAGGGGCAACATGGACAAGTGGGGGTCACTGATGGATCACTAAATACCTATACTAAGCAGTTTAGGATAAGCAGGTAAGGTACAACAGCTGGTACAAAACAGGCTATGCATCAGAATAGGAGCAATCAATAACAGTAGCAAAATCTAATGCAAGCATGAGAAAATGGAATGGGCGATATCGAGATGATCAAAGGGGGGCTTGCCTGGTTGCTCGGACAAGAAGGAGGGTCGTCGGTGACGTAGTCGATCACATGGGCATCAGCAGCGGTCTCGGGGTCTACCGGAGAGAAGAGGGGGGAGAAACAATAAATACATAGCACGCAAGAGCATAACAGGACAACAGGCAGAGCTAGACGTGTTCTAATGCGGTGCTACACGTTACCGGCGAAGGGGGATAACATCCGGGAATGTTTTCCCGGTCCCGGACGTCTGTCCGATAGATGATACGGAGGGGAAAAGTTCAACGTTTGCTACGCTAGGGACAGGTGGCGGACGAACGGACCGCGTGTTCGGATTCGTCTCGTCGTTCTGAGCAACTTTCATGTATAAAACTTTTTCATCTGAGCAACGGATTATTTTTTATGATTTTTCAAAGATTTTCACATTATTCTGGAATTATGTTAATTCAAAAAATGGAATTATGACGTCAGCCTGACTAGAGGATGACGTCACCAGCCAGCTGGTCGACCGAGTCAAACCTGACCTGTGGGTCCAGCGGGACCCACTGGTCAGTGAGAGTGGCTATAACAGTGAATTTACTAATCTAACTAAACTAATTAGGGGTGGGCCCAATATGTCAGCGAGACATTAGATTAACCTAATTACTAAAATAAACTTTTAATTTCAAAAAGATTAAAAACGCGCGGGACCCACACGTCAGTGGCCCACGGGTGCCTAGTCGGCGATTGGTAGGTCAACCCAGTCATCGAGGCCCGTGGGGCCCATGATCGAGGTCGTGAGGTGGGGCCGGAGAATGGCCACGGCCAGGCGCCGAGACGCCCGGCCAATGATTATTCCAGCGGAGCATCGCCGGAAAAAAGCTACGGGGCACGGGGAGAGGTGCGGCTAGGCCCGTTCGATCGGGCGTCCAACGCCACATCGATCTATGGCGGTCCCATGGGCTAACTCGGCCGGTGTGGAGCGCTACATCGAAGGCGGCGGGCGGCGCGTTCGGCCGGAGTTCGAGATCGGCGCTACAAAGCGCGTCTGGCCAAGTAAAGGATCAAGCGAGGTCTATGGCGCTCCAGGAGCTCGTCGGAGCTACTGGCTCGAGCGGAGGAGCTCGGAGGCTGGCCCTACGACGGCAATGGCGGACGGCAGAGCTCGGCTTGCAGGCGAGCTAGCTACGGCGAAAAGCACGGCGGGAGGAGAGGAATGGAGGAAGGGAGGAGCTCACCGGGGAGGCACACGATGGCCCGGCGGAAGATTTAGGAGCAGCAGAGGTGGCCGGAGTTGGAGGAGATCTACGGCGGCTGAGGCAGAAGGGGGCGGCTCGATCCGTGGTCTGCGGAGCTCCTCGAGCTCGATGGCGAGGCGTAGTCGAGGTAGAGGTCGACGGCGTGTCTTGTGGACGTGCTGGCGAGGCGCGGGATGGGTGGTGGCCGCGGTGGTGGTAGACAGCGGCGACGACGGCGCACGGGAGGTCCAGATCGGGACGAGAGGAGAGGGAGAGGCGAGCGAGTGAGGCAGGGAGAGGGCAAGTGGATGGAGGTAGTTGGGGGAGGAGGCCCGAGGTGATGGGGGATCTTATCCCCTCGCCGACGGGGACGGCGAGACGGTACGGCAGGGACGAGCGGGCGCGGGCGCAGTCGGTCAAATAGTAGGAGGAGGAGGGAGGAGACCGAGAGCTGGGCTGGGCCGGCTGGTGCGCGTCCTGGTCGGTTGAGGTGGGCCGAGGCCCAAGGGGAGGCCAGGGGCTTTCTCTCTCTCTACTTTTCCCTTGTTTTGAAACTTCTTTGTTTTCTTTTAATTTCAAAAGGCAAAACAGTTTTATAAAATACCAAGCTTAAACCTAAATTATTATTATAATTTAGACTACTGCCACAATTAGTTTGGTAGTTAAATAAATTAGCTTAGCATTTTTATAAAACAAAAAGGCATTTAAACAATGTTTTAATCATTGTTTTAGTTAGTTTAGGGCATTTAAACACTTTGCAAAAATGTTGGTTCACCACCAATATTGTCAAAAGGATATTTGCCACATGATGAATATTTTAGTTTTCATGTTTGAGCAATTTATAATTTTGACTTTAAATTGAAAATGAGATTTGGACTGGAATAGAATCAAAGTGAGATTAGCAACAGTAACAATGATGACAAGGCATCATTCGAAGGGGATTACTGTAGCATGATTCTCGGGGTGTTACAACGGCAATCCGCTGGTCCCTGTGAGGAGATGAATGGATGGGCACAAGGTCTAGTCCTACAACCTTGTGCTTTCTCGTCCTGTAGGTACTGCTTGAACTCGGCGAGGCAGAGTTTCACCGAGTCCGGATCGTTGGTGTACATCACATTCAACTTGGTGCAGCCATAGGACTGAATGGCGAACTCAAAGGGAACTCCTTGCTGAAGTCCATATCCAGCAGGCTCACCCCTCGGATCGCCATTGGAGTCTCTTCAAGTGAACGAGTGTGTAGGCGGCAGCAGCAGTTCGTTTTTCAGCTCTTGGGGAACTGGATTCAATAGTAAACTGAGTGTGTACAGGCGACAACAGTTACTACCCCTCCCTCGTCCGCTACACGCCCGGCAGAAGATGCACCCTCGGCGCATTCAAACGCCTCCATTAAGAAACCTACTCCGGCCACACGTCGGTTCACGAGCGGGTCTGTATTGGTCCTATAATAACAGGAGTTAGTGGTCACTTTACTTAAATTTAATTAGCTTTAATAGAAATTTATACTTAAAAAAAGCAATGCATTGGCTCGTTCTATCAGTGCCACAGGATCAACATGCACAACAATTAGAATTATTATTCTCAGGACGCCTTTACGATCAAGCACATTTGTCGCACTTTCACAAAGATAATACTACCAAGTTTGAACTGTTTGTTATGGTTGTTGTCCTCTGCATCATCATGCCATGTTTCCCGACTTGCAAGATTCAGAACCAACAAATAAGATCCAAATAATAAGTACAACAAAGATGCTTACACATCTCATTGATTCCCAGCTTGCAAGATTCAGAACCAACAAATAAGATCCAAATAATAAGTACAACAAAGATGCCTACACATATCATTGATTCCCATCTTGCAAGATTCAGAACCAGCAAATAAGATTCAAATAATAAGTACAACAAAGAAGCCTACACATCTTATTGGTTCCCAACTTGCAAGATTCAGAACCAACCCATTAGAGCCTTTTGATAAAGTGAATATCGGGATTAAATCCATCTTGGCTAGCCATGTCATACAATCAAAGAACTTGGCGGATGCTCTTGACCGTCACAACATCTGTAGTTGAGTATTACTGTTTGCACAGCACAAACCAGGAGAGCATGATTTCACTTTAATAGTGGCCTCCTTTACTCAACCTGCAGCTCCACTCGGATGAGACCTGCCTGGACTTCCATGATTTAATTCATGTGCCTTTTTCTGCAGTTCACCTGAAATGAAGCAAAAATTGCATCATTTAGCTAGCAAGAAGTACTTGCTCTCGTGAGCTGGCAGGTTCTTCTTTAGTAGTTGCACTAAAATTGAGGAACATTAAGGTTGGCTGTCCGGCTCATGTAAGGTGCAACTATAATTTTCTTATCCTTTTGTGCAGTTCCACTAAAATAAAGTGCCATTGTGGTGACAGTGATGGCTCATCTTGCAAAGGCTAATAAAGTGTTGCACGAGATTACTAGCAGAAGTTGACGGAGATTTTGGAAACTCCAATCACCATTTTGTGCAGTTCCACCAAAATTGAGAGATGTTGCCCACGTGAAATTTTAGTTGAACTGCACAAGACACTCATTCCAAAAAAAAGTATTTTGTGCAGTTCACCAAAAGGTCACAATAGCAACAAGGTGAAATGGATATCCCTATCTGCACAAAAAGATAGAAAGTAAACAGTTGCTGGTCAATAAGAATATATGAAAAATATACGAAATGAAAAGAAGCATCTTAATTATGTTCATGGCAATCATGCAAGGACAGTAGAAATTTTAAAACGTCAGCAATGCTTCATGTTACCAGAAGCATTATGATCAACAATGAGATTCCTCAAATATGGGATTACTTTAATGGTGGCATTGCTTGTTTACCCGATACAGTAAGTCAACAACAGCTAAAGAGTTGGTTTAAGGGCATGGGACCGTGGGGACACCTGGACACTCAAAGCAGTAAAGGAGCAACTTACTTATCATCGGGGAAACAAATAGGAGTGTCATTTGTAACATAGTTTAATTGCATCTTATCACTAGAGGCATTAGATTAACAATAACACTGGTTAGACATGTCCCTAAGGTAACAGTGTGATCGCTTCATTTTACATGCGCCCTTACATTAACAACAGCAAAAGGTTGGTATAAGGACATGCAACAGTGGACGCATCAACACAATGTACCTACAAGGAGGCATAAAGTGGTGATGCAGAGTTTGTTCATGCTATGTGAGGGCAGCAAATCTAATCCTGGAGACCGTTTACTATGTGAGGGCAGCAAACCTAATCCTGGAGACCTTGTACTATGTGTGGGCAACAAATCTAATCCTTGAGACCTTATACTATGTGAGGGCAGCAAATCTAATCCTGGAGACCTTTTACTATGTGAGGGCAGCAAATCTAATCCTGAGACCTTTTACTATGTGAGGGCAGCAATTCTAATCCTGGATACCTTTTACTATGTGAGGGCAACAAATCTAATCCTGGACATACTTTGTTGACTTGTCCACCATCCGCCACTTTCTATCCTTTTTTCAACCAATAATAGATCTGTTCCTTATCCAGTTTGTACTGCGTTTTCCCATTATTTCCCTTTTCAACCAAGAGACCGGTTGGGTATCCGGTCTACTACTTTCACCATATTATTTCCTCTTTGAATCAAGTCCTAGATTCATGCTACAACTTTCCCCCCTTTCTTCGTTGTTTGAACAAAGCCCTAGATTCAATGCATGAAGTAGCTTTACCTCTAATAATACTAAAAATTTAGGTGGCTTTGGAAGAGCTGATGGGAGTAGAAAGAGATGCACATGCGCACACGTGGGAGCTGGGGCGGTAGAGCAAGGCCGCTTCAAAGAACTTATACCTGAGGGTCGCCGGGATGTCGGCGGCGGCAGGTCGGATCTGCGGACAATACGGCAGGGAGGAAGAAGGGTCGGAGGACCTCCTGAGCCGGCGCTGTGTCGGAGAGAACGGCACGGGCAGAGGATCGGGCCCCTCCGGCAGCTGTGGGTTTCCTCCCTCGCCGGTGATGACCGCGTGAACGATGCACCTAGTCCTCTACACACACCAGCCGAAGGGATCCGGCCGGATCTGTGACCAGCGGTGAGCAGAGAGAAAATGTCGCTACCGCTGTCTTGTTTATATCTGGAGAGGATGAGAGAATAAAGAGAGCAACCCTAGTAAAGCAAGCACTCAGGCCCCTGCGTACATATATAGTGGAGTGATTATCTTTTTCTCTCCACAACAAGCGTTTCAATTTGTGTACGTGGCATTAAAGAAAAGAAACTCTCTATTTAAGGTGACTACCTGTACGACTCCTACTTACTACTAGTAGTAGTAGTATTGTTCACTTGTGCTCCCCGGCCCTCCATTCATTGAACAACCCCAAGGTTGAATAGACATACAGTACTAGTATTTATATAGAACGAACAAGCTCGAACTATTTTCGCGTAGTTAAAAGTTGAGGGCGGGCCTTTTCCCGGGCAGTACGCGCTGCAGTTTTTGCATAGGCGGTTTGACAGAGAGGCGAGGGTGAGGGAGTAGCGGATTCAACTTACTTATTGCTGGAAAGGTCAGGCTGTGCGATTTGAACTCAACTAACCCAAAAATATCCAAACAGGAGGGTTAGTTTGGGTTACTGTTTGGATCCATGTGTTAGAGTTAGTTTGGGTTAGTTTGAACTCAACTAACCCAAAAAATCTATCCCACCCAAGAGGTGCTTATTTGTGTTAGTTCTTCTCGGGACACTAAAAAACACAATTTTCTCTCGCTCTCCCCACAGCAGATCCCTCCCCACTTCCTCGAAGCTTCTCGTCCTCTCCCTCCCTCCCTCCCTCTCGCACCACCCATGAAGGCACCTCGCCATATCCGCACTCCATCTGACCCTGTCATCCAAACACCTCTTTCACTAGAGTTACTTTAGGGTTAGTTCATGATTAGAATCTAACTCTAACCTTTAACTGAGTTAGAGTATCCAAACAAGGCCTTTGAGAGAGACGAGGAGGGAGAAGCGATACGGGCTGCTGGATTACTAGAGATAGGTGTCGCACGGAAGCCAAGAAATATGGTGATAGCGTGGGTTAGCCATGTACTAGTATGATGTAACTACACTGGGCTGCCGTGTTTCGTACTCTTCCAGTCCACTGTGGAGATGATTGGTTGATTTTATATCGCTGAATAATATAAAATATTATGAGTGCAGACGCTCCACCCCGAGGTTCCTTGCTCCTTCTCGGTCATCGGGAATCTATGTTCTTCCACTCTATTTTTTTACGTGAGCTTTTTTCATCCTTTTGCCAACACGCAACACATCTAGCATCAAGGTGCACGTGTCATGCAAGGATCGTTCCATCTATATGAAGAACACGTGCGACTGGAACTATGAGACGGACATGTAGCCAGGAGTGGACGTGCGAACTAGTGTAACGTAGCGCAGTAAGTGAAGTAGAAAGGCACAAATAGTATGAACATGCGTGGCATATAGGCATTTGTCTCTTACTACCACTAAATGTTGTACGTGCAATGCCCGGTGATGTTATGGAGTACGTGACTAAGTACTCTACTACTACTATATTAATTGGAGGCACATATTAGGTTTTATATTTGTTTACGTGTATGCCCCGAGACCTTCCAACTAGATGTGTCTTTCTCTCAGGGCCGCATTTTGTATCGTTCATACCACTAGTACAGTAGTACTACTATGTGTGGTCTCCGACCCAGAAGTGGAGACGCTCTACCATGCTCTTCATGTCCCACTCCTTTCGCTGACGTGTGCGACATCCAGCACATGCCGTGTGTTTGGCACTCCTTCGTCGTAAGAGTTGAAATGCTAGCATTCATTAGAAATAAAAAATAAATATAAATCACCAGTGATACTATACCATGCGGTTTCCTTGCTCCTCGATATCGGAAAGAATACTTCCGCTCGCCGACATGTGCGACGTCGACCATCCTGGTCCACTTGCCATGCCCGCAGAACTCCAAGGGAGACTCACCCCGGTCGTCGCGCCCATGATAATTACTAATGAGCCGTCAAATCACAGGCCCAACCTTATCCACTGTGAAGTTGCTCAGACGAAGGAACCATCATGACTTTGAATTCCGCTTCTTGAAGAAAACTACTGTACCAGCAGTACTGCTAGCTATAGTAGTTACTCCAGCAGAGGCATCCTTTGGTTCATAGGATAGGAATTTCATAGGAATATGAAAATCATAGGAAGTGAGATGACATGCATCTCAATTCCTATAGAAAAAGATATGCCATTTGATGCATAGGATAGGAATTTTTCCATTGAGTCTAGGCTAATATATTGGTAATTTGCTCTAAAAACTACAGTAGTAACTAGTAGCACTGTTACATGCTCGTAATTAATTAAACAAACGTACGGGCGACACAGACACACACACTAACTACTAGTACTACTACTTCTCACATTCTGGCCAAACGTCGTCGTTCTCCTTCCCGACTTTGTCGGCAACACCCCATCGTGCTTGGATCTCTTGGGGAGTCCTGGATTAGGGGGTCCTCGGACTGCCGGACTATATACTTTGGCCGGACTATTGGACTATGAAGATACAAGATTGAAGACTTCATCCCGTGTCCAGGTGGGACTCTCCTTGGCATGGAAGGCAAGCTTGACAATTCGGATATGTAGATCTCCTCCCTTGTAACCGACTCTGTGTAACCCTAGCCCCCTCCGGTGTCTATATAAGCCAGAGGGTTTAGTCCGTAGGACAACAACAATCATAACCATAGGCTAGCTTATAGGGTTTAGCCTCTACAATCTCGTGGTAGATCAACTCTTGTAATACTCATATCATCAAGATCAATCTAGCGGGAAGTAGGGTATTACCTCCATCGAGAGGGCCCGACCTGGGTAAACATCGTGTCCCCCGCCTCCTGTTACCATCCGCCTTAGACGCACAGTTCGGGACCCCCTATCTGAGATTCGCCGGTTTTGACACCGACATTGGTGCTTTCATTGAGAGTTCCACTGTGCCTTCACCATAAGGCTTGATGGCTCCTTTGATCATCGGCAACGATGCGATCCAGGGTGAGATTTTTCTCCCTGGATAGATCTTCATATTCGGCGGCTTCGTACTGCGGGCCAAGTCCCTTGGCCATCTGGAGCAGATCGAAAGCTACGCCCCTGGCCATCAGGTCAGGTCTGGAAGCTTGAACTATACCACCACATCCGCGGAGACTTGATCTTCGACGGATTCGAGCCCATGTCAGGTGCGCCACACAGTCACGACAAGCACGACTTAGCTCTGCCGTCGGGGAGTGTTCGGGAGATCACACCTGCGGCTACTCCGGCCCTCAATCCGGAGCAGATCGTGCCGCTCGAGGACAGGTGTATAGACCCCGCCATGGAGGCCGCACACTCAGCGGCGATAGAGCCGGATACTGACTTCACCTCTTATGAGACCCGTGTTGCCGGACACTTGGATTCGTCCCCGGCCACGGGCTCCGAACCACCTGCGTCCGTGCCTATCGAATCTAATTGGGCACCGATCATGGAGTTTTCCTCCGCGGATATCTTTCAGCACTCACCACTGGGCGACGTGCTAAGCTCATTAAGGTCTCTCTCTGATACGTCTCCAACGTATCTATAATTTTTGATTGCTCCATGCTACTTTATCTATTGTTTTGGACTATAATGGGCTTTATTTTCCACTTTTATATTACTTTTGGGACTAACCTATTAACCGGAGGCCCAGCCCAGAATTGCTGTGTTTTGCCTATTTCAGTGTTTCGAAGATATGGAACATCAAACGGAGTCCAAACGGAGTGAAACCTTCGGGAACGTGATCCAGGAGACTTGGACCCTACTCCAAGAAGTGCCAGAGGCGGTCACGAGGGTGGGGGGCGCGCCCTCCCCCCCTGGGCGTGCCCCTGCCTCGTGGGCCCCTTGACGCTCCACCGATGTACTCCTTCCTCCTATATATACCTCGCACTTCGACAGATCAAAGACAGAGCCAAAACCTAATTCCACCGCCAGAACTTCCTGTATCCACGAGATCCCATCTTGGGGCTCATTCTGAGCTCACGGAGGGGGCACCTACCACGGAGGGCTTCTACATCATCACCATATCCCCTCCGATGAAGTGTGAGTAGTTTACTTCAGACCTTCGTGTCCATAGTTAGTAGCTAGATGGCTTCTTCTCTCTTTTTGGATCTCAATACAATGTTCTCCCCCTCTCTCGTGGAGATCTATTCGATGTAATCTTCTTTTTGCGGTGTGTTTGTTGAGACCAATGAATTGTGGGTTTATGATCAAGCTTATCTATGGAAAATATTTGATTCTTCTCTGAATTCTTTTATGTATGATTAAGTTATCTTTGCAAGTCTCTTCGAATTATCCGTTTGGTTTGGCCAACTAGATTGGTAGTTCTTGCAATGGGAGAAGTGCTTAGCTTTGGGTTCAATCTTGCCGTAACCTTACCCAGTGACGGAAAGGGTTGCAAGGCACGTATTGTATTGTTGCCATCGAGGATAACAAGATGGGGTATTTATCATATTGCATGAATTTATTCCTCTACATCATGTAATCTTGCTTAAGGCGTTACTCTGTTTTTAACTTAATACTCTAGATGCATGCTTTGGATAGCGGTCGATGAGTGGAGTAATAGTAGTAGATGCAGAATCGTTTCGGTCTACTTGTCACCGGACGTGATGCCTATATACATGATCATTACCGGATAACCTCATAACTATGCTCAATTCTCAATTGCTCAACAGTAATTTGTTCACCCACCGTAGAATACTTATGCTCTTGAGAGAAGCCACTAGTGAAACCTATGGCCCCCGGGTCTATTCTCATCATATCAATTTCCATCACTTTATTTACTTGCTTTTGCTTTTACTTTTTACTTTGCATCTTTATACCAAAAATACCAAAAATATTATCTCTATCAGATCTCACCCTCGTAAGTGACCGTGAAGGGATTGACAACCCCTAAGCGTTGGTTGCGAGTAGCTATCATTTTGTGCAGGTACGAGGGACTTGCGCGTGGTCTCCTACTGTATTGATACCTTGGTTCTCAAAAACTGAGGGAAATACTTACGCTACTGTGCTGCATCATCCTCTCCTCTTCGGGGAAATCCAACGCAAGCTCGAGACGTAGCAAGAAGAATTTCTGGCGCCGTTGCCGGGGAGGCTCACGCAAGAGCAAGTCAACCATACCAAGTACCCATCGCAATCCCTATCTCTCGCATTATATTATTTGCTATTTGCCTCTCGTTTTCCTCTCCCCCACTTCACCCTTGCCATTTTATTCTCCCTCTCTTTCCTAATCTCCTCCTCTCTTTTCCGTTCGCCTTTTTCTCGCTTTCCTTTTGTTTGCTTGTGTTACCATGTGCCTTCTATTTGCTTGCATCTTTGCTTGCTAAAAATCTATTGATATGGATCCACTTAAAGTGTTCTACTTGGATCTTCTTCGATCCTTATGCTTTCGTCTTTGAAACCCCAACTAGCCTAGTTGATGGGAAATCTTTAGATGAGCATGCTCATTTTGTGCGTCACCGTTTGTCTGAAAAAGGGAAACTCTTATGGAGTCAAATAAACATATTGTTGTGTTATGCTTGGAATCTTTGTGAAATTTATGATTTTACTTGTTGCTCTAAGAACCCTAAAAAACACCTTCCTTACCTATGTGAGTTTAATGAAAATGAAATCTTATCTTCTTATGCAAAAGGTGTTTATAGTTACTATGATATTGAACAAATTGAAGAATTTGTTGCTTTTAAGGGTGCTTATGAAGTTGCTTCTTTGATTGAAAAGTATGATATTACTCTCTGAATCTGAAAATTTTGACATACTTAAATATTGCTATGAAAACTATGCTCATAATGTCTGTGTCAAATAATTTATTGAGAGAATGACCGTTGCTTTGGAAGGAAATAATGATATGCATGAATCTATAGATAATGATGATTCCGATGATTTGATTGAAATATCCCTTGATGAACATGATGCTTGCTATTCTTGTGGCCATGATGCCAATATTTATGAAGATGAATTTGCTATAGTGCCTTATGTTAAACATGAGATCGTTGCTATTGCACCCATACTTGGTAGTTCCTTTGATGAAAAGCATGATTGCAATGATTTTACTATAAATTCTCTTGATGTCAATCATGCTAATAATATGCAGAACCCTAAGCTTGGGGATGCTAGTTTTGCTATGTCTATTACTTGTTGCAATGATCATGATTGGGGTGATTCTTCTTTTGATCTTGAAAATTTATTTAATCCCCATGATGAATATGAGATTGATAATAGTGTTTGCAATAATATTGAAAGTGGTTTTGGAAGAGTGTCAACTTTAGATCCCACATATTTGGATAATGTTCAATCTTATGAAGTTTTTGATAAAAGTGGGTTTGGAGAGGTCATGACTTTAGTTAATGTTAATCCCACTATTTTGGAAGAGTGTCAACTTTGCATGCATGTGGATCGTGTTGAAAATATTTTATGTGATAGCTATTTTGTTGAATTTTCTTATGATTCTACATATGAGAGAGGAAAATATGGTTATAGAAATTTTCATGTTACTAAATTACCTCTCGTTATGTTGAGATTGCTATTGTTTCTTTCCGCTTCCTTGCATATGCTAGTTTTTGCTTGCTATGATAATTTGTTTGCCTATAATATGCCTATGCATAGGAAGTATGTTAGACTTAAGTGTGTTTGTCACATGTTTCATGATGCTCTCTTTGTGCCCCAATTCTTGTCTTTCTTGTGAGCATCATTGAAATCTCAATGCCTAGCTAGGGGCGTTAAACGATAGCGCTTGTTGGGAGGCAACCCAATTTTATTTTTTTCGTTTTTGCTTCTGCTTAGGAATAAATAATCCATCTAGCCTCTGTTTAGATGTGGTTTTATCTTTTAATTAGTGTTTGTGCCAAGTTGGACCTATTGGATCTTCTTGGATGATAGTTATTTGATCTTGCTGTAATTCCCAGAATCTTTGTGCTTAGTGCTCGAATTGTTAAAAATCACCAGAACGTGATAAAATAGTGATTCCAATTGATTCTGATCAATAAACAAATTTTCCAGGTCGTCAAATTTTGGTAGAATTTTTTGGGTTCCAGAAGTTTGAGTTAGTTACAGATTACTACAGACTGTTCTGTTTTTGACAGATTCTGTTTTGCGTGTGTTGTTTGCTTATTTTGATGAATCTATGGTTAGTAAAATAGTTTATGATCCATAGAGAAGTTGGAATAAAGTAGGTTTAACACCAATATAAATAAAGAATGAGTTCATTACAGCACCTTAAAGTAGTCTTTTGTTTTCTTTCTCTAATGGAGCTCACGAGATTTCTATTGAGTTTTGTGTTGTGAAGTTTTCAAGTTTTGGGTGAATTCTTTTGATGGATTATGGAACAAGGAGTGGCAAGAGTCTAAGCTTGGGGATGCCCATGGCACCCCCAAGATAATCCAAGGACACCAAAAGTCAAAGCTTGGGGATGCCCCGGAAGGCATCCCCTCTTTCGTCCACTTCCATCGGTAATTTACTTGGAGCTATATTTTTATTCACCAACATGATATGTGTTTTGCTTGGGGCGTCTTGTATTATTTGAGTCTTTGCTTGTTAGTTTACCACAATCATCCTTGCTGTACACACCTTTTGAGAGATCCATATATGAATTGAAATTTGATAGAATACTCTATGTGCTTCACTTATATCTTTTGAGCTTGATAATTTACTCTATGTGCTTCACTTATATCTTTTGAGCTTGATAATTTACTCTATGTGCTTCACTTATATATTTTTGAGCGTGATAATTTTTGCTCTAGTGCTTCACTTAGATATTTTAGAGCACGGTGGTGGATTTGTTTTAAAGAAACTTGATTTCTCATGCTTCACTTAGATTATTTTGAGAGTCGTTAATAGCATGGTAATTTGCTTAATGTTAATATACTTGGTGTTCAAGATATGTGAAACTTTCTTTTGAGTGCGTTGAATACTAAGATAAGTTTGATGCTTGATAATTGTTTTGAGATATGGAGGTAATAATATCAAAGTCATGCTGGTTGAGTAGTTGTGAATTTGAGAAATACTTGTGTTGAAGTTTGTAAGTCCAAGAGCATGCACGTATGGTTAAAGTTGTGTAACAAATTTGAAGCATGAAGTGTACCTGGCTTGTGCATCCTTATGAGTGGCGGTCGGGGACGGCGATGGTCTTTTCCTACCAATCTATCCCCCTAGGAGCATGCGCGTAGTACTTGATTTTGATGACTTCTAAATTTTTGCAATAAGTATATGAGTTGTTTTGACTAATGTTGAGTCCATGGATTATCGCACTTTTACCTTTCCGCCATTGCTAGCCTCTTGATGCCGTGCATTGCCCTTTCTCACATTGAGAGTTGGCACAAACTTCACGGTGCATCCAAACTCCGTGATACGATCGTTCTATCACACATAAACCTCCCTATATCTTCCTCAAAACAGCCACCATACCTACCTATTATGGCATTTCCATAGCCATTCCGAGATATATTGCCATGCAACTTTCCACCGTTCCGTTCATCATTATTATGACATACATTACTTTTGTCATATTACCATTGCATGATCATGTAGTTGACATCGTATTTGTGGCAAAGCCACCATGCATTATTTTCATACATGTCACTCTTGATTCATTGCACCATCCCTAAGACACACGAGGCATTCATATAGAGTCATACCTTGTTCTAGTTTCGAGTTGTAATCCTCATGTTGTAATCAATAGAAGTGTGATGATCATCATTATTAGAGCATGGCCGAAATAAAAAAAGAGAGAGAAAGGCCAAAAAAAAAGAAAGGCCCAAAAAAAAAAGAAAAGAAAAGGGCAATGCTACTATCTCTTTTTCCACACTTGTGCTTCAAAGTAGCACCATGTTCTTCATGTAGTGAGTCTCATATTTTGTGCTTCAAAGTAGCACCTCATTCTTCATGTAGTGAGTCTCATATATTGTTCTTCAAAGTAGCACCATGTTTTTCATATAGTGAGTCTCATAAGTTGTCATTTTTATACTAGTGGGTATTTTTCATTATAGAACTTGGCTTGTATATTCCTACGATGGGCTTCCTCAAATGCCCTAGATCTTCATGAGCAAGCAAGTTGGATGCACACCCCCTAGTTTTCTTTTGTTGAGCATTCATAGCTCTAGTGCATCCGTTGCATGGCAATCCCTACTCCTCATGTTGACATCAATTGATGGGCATCTCCATAGCCCGTTAATTATCCTCGTCAATGTGAGACTTTCTTTTGTCTTCTCCACACAATCCCCATCATCATATTCTATTCCACCCATAGTGCTATATCCATGGCTCACGCTCATGTATTGCGTGAAGGTTGAAAAAGTTTGAGATTATTTAAGTATGAAACAATTGCTTGGCTTGTCATCGGGGGTATAGAAGTTGGGAACATCTTTGTGTGACGAAAATGAAGCATAGCCTAACTATATAATTTTGTAGGGATGAACTTTCTTTGGCCATGTTATTTTGAGATGACATAATTATTTTGATTAGTGTGCTTGAAGTATTATTATTTTTATGTCAATATGAAATTTTTTCTTGAATCTTTCGGATCTGAATATTCATATCACAATTAAGAAGATTTACATTGAAATTATGCCAAAGTATAACTCCGCATAAAAAATTCTCTTTTATCATTTACCTACTCGAGGACGAGCAGGAATTAAGCTTGGGATGCCCGATACGTCTCCAACGTATCTATAATTTTGATTGCTCCATGCTACTTTATCTATTGTTTTGGACTATAATGGGCTTTATTTTCCACATTTATATTACTTGGGACTAACCTATTAACCGGAGGCCCAACCCGAAATTGCTGTTTTTTGCCTATTTCAAGTGTTTCAAGAAACGGAACATCAAACAGAGTCCAAACGGAATGAAACCTTCGAACGTGATCTTCTCACCAAACGTGATCCAGGAGACTTGGACCCTACTCCAAGAAGTGCAGGCGGTCACGAGGTGGGGGCGCGCCCTCCCCGGGCGCGCCCCCGCCTCGTGGCCCCCGACGCTCCCAGCGTACTCCTTCCTCCTATATATACCTCGTGCCCCGACAGATCAAAGACAGAGCCAAAACCTAATTCCACCGCCGTAACTTCCTGTATCCACGAGATCCCATCTTGGGGCCTGTTAGGAGCTCCATGGGAGGCATCTACCACGGAGGGCTTCTACATCATCACCATAGCCCCTCCGATGAAGTGTGAGTAGTTTACTTGACCTTCGGGTCCATAGTTAGTAGCTCGATGGCTTCTTCTCTCTTTTTGGATCTCAATACAATGTTCTCCCCTCTCTCGTGGAGATCTATTCGATGTAATCTTCTTTTTGCGGTGTGTTTGTTGAGACCGATGAATTGTGGGTTTATGATCCAGCTTATCTATGGAAAATATTTGATTCTTCTCTGAATTCTTTTATGTATGATTAAGTTATCTTTGCAAGTCTCTTCGAATTATCCGTTTGGTTTGGCCAACTAGATTGGTAGTTCTTGCAATGGGAGAAGTGCTTAGCTTTGGGTTCAATCTTGTGGTGACCTTACCCAGTGACAAAAAGGGTTGCAAGGCACGTATTGTATTGTTGCCATCGAGGATAACAAGATGGGGTATTTATCATATTGCATGAATTTATTCCTCTACATCATGTCATCTTGCTTAAGGCGTTACTCTGTTTTTAACTTAATACTCTAGATGCATCTTTGGATAGCGGTCGATGAGTGGAGTAATAGTAGTAGATGCAGAATCGTTTCGGTCTACTTGTCACGGACGTGATGCCTATATACATGATTATTGCCTGGATAACCTCATAACTACGCTCAATTCTGTCAATTGCTCAACAATAATTTGTTCGCCCACCGTAGAATACTTATGCTCTTGAGAGAAGCCACTAGTGAAACCTATGGCCCCCGGGTCTATTCTCATCATATCAATCTCCATCACTTTATTTACTTGCTTTTGCTTTTACTTTTTACTTTGCATCTTTATACCAAAAATACCAAAAATATTATCTCTATCATATCTCACCCTCGTAAGTGACCGTGAAGGGATTGACAACCCCTAAGCATTGGTTGGGAGTAGCTATCATTTTGTGCAGGTACGAGGGACTTGCGCGTGGTCTCCTACTGGATTGATACCTTCGTTCTCAAAAACTAAGGGAAATACTTACGCTACTGTGCTGCATCATCCTCTCCTCTTCGGGGAAATCCAACGCAAGCTCGAGACGTAGCACTCTCCTTGTCAGGAGACCCTTGGCCGAACTATGTCCGGCCTGAGTGGGAAGCGGACGACGAAGAAATTCGTTCCCCACCCACCACCCACCTAATAGCCATTGTCGACGACTTAACCGACATGCTCGATTTCGGCTCCGAAGACATCGACGGTATGGACGACGATGCAGGAGACGAACAGGAACCACCGCCCACAGGGCGGTGGACTGCCACCTCATCATATGATATATACATGGTGGACACCCCCAAAGAAGGCGATGGCGATAAGGCAACGGGGGATAATCCCTCCAAGAAGCAATCCAAGCCATAGCAAAAGCAGCGATACTGGCACAAGAGACAATAACACTCCGGATAATGCCAAAGACGAAGACAATCCCCTCCAGCCAGGCCTCGAGCGGGAGGATGGACAAGCTAGCCCTCAGGAACAGGTAGCAGACGGAGAATCAGAGGATGACAATTACATGCCTCTCTCCGAAGACGAGGTGTGCCTCGGCGACGAAGAATTTATTGTTCCTGAGGATCCTGTCGAGCAGGAGCGCTTCAAGCGACGGCTTATAGCCATAACAAAAAGCTTGAAGAAAAAGCAACAACAGCTTCAAGCTGACTAAGACCTGCTAGCGGATAGATGGACCGAGGTCCTGGCGGCCGAGGAATACGAACTCAAACGCCCAACCAAGAGTTACCCAAAGCGCAGGTTGCTACCCCAACTCGAGGAGGAAGCATTAAAACCCACGCTACCAACATATGATGCGGCTGATCGACCACCCCGTGGCCGAGACAGAACGACATATCAACCCGAAGTCCAGCCCGCACCCTGTCGCCAGTCAAACAAAAACACCAAGGCCCGGGGCAACACGCTGGACCTGCGAGACATATTGGAAAACAAAGCAGGACATACAAGACGGATCACGAGGGCGCGCCCCAACGCGTGACGATAATCGTCATGCCGGATACACTAAAAGCAAATCCAGCCGGGCCCAATACAGCAGACAAGACTCGTATGAACTGCTTCGTGACATAGCCCAGAACAGAGCCGCCGCACACCCCCTATGCTTCACGACGAAGTGATGGATCACGAATTCCCAGAAGGATTTAAACCCGTGAACATTGAGTCATATGATGGTACTACAGACCCCGCGGTATGGATCGAGGATTTCCTCCTCACATCCACATGGCCCGCGGTGATGATCTACATGCCATCAAGTACCTCCCACTAAAACTCAAAGGACTAGCTCGGCATTGGCTGAATAGCCTGCCAGCAAACTCCATTGGCAGTTGGGAGAATTTGGAAGATGCATTCCTTGACAACTTCCACGGCACTTATGTGCGACCACCGGACGCTGATGACTTGAGCCACATAACCCAACAGCCAGGGGAATTGGCCAGGAAATTCTAGACTCGGTTCCTAACTAAAAAGAACCAAATTGTCGACTGTCCGGATGCCGAGGCCTTAGCGGCATTTAAGCATAATCCGTGACGAGTGGCTCGCCCGACACCTCGGCCAAGAGAAGCCGAAGTCCATGGCAGCCCTCGCGACACTCATGACCCGCTTTTGCGCAGGTGAAGAGAGCTGGCTGGCTCGCATCAATAACACATCGAGAAATCCTGGCAATTCAGATGCCAAAGATAGCAACAGCAGACCACGTTGCATCAGACACAAGCGCCGCAACAACGGCGACAGCGCCGAAGACACGGCATTCAATGCCGGATTCAGTGGCTCTAAATCCGGTCAGCGGAAAAAGCCGTTCAAAAGAAGCAATCCGGGCCCGTTGAGTTTGGACCGCATACTTGATCGCTCGTGTCAAATTCACGGCACCCCCGATAAGCTAGCCAATCACACCAACAGAGAATGCTGGGTGTTCAAGCAGGCCAGCAAGTTGAACGTCGAAAACAAGGAAAAGGGGCTGCATAGCAACGACGAGGAGGAGCCCCGGCTGCCGAACACAGGAGGACAAAAGAAATTTCCTCCCCAAGTGAAAACGGTGAACATGATATACGCAACCCACATTCCCAAGAGGGAACGAAAGCGCGCTCTAAGGGACGTCTATGCGATGGAGCCAGTCGCCCCAAAATTCAACCCATGGTCTTCTTGTCCGATCACTTTCGATCGCAGGGACCACCCCACTAGTATCTGTCATGGCGGTTCGGCCGCATTGGTTCTTGATCCCATCATTGACGGATTTCACCTCACTCGAGTCCTTATGGACGGTGGCAGCAGCCTGAACCTGCTTTATCAGGACACAGTGCACAAAATGGGTATAGATCCCTCGAGGATCAAACCCACAAAAACCACCTCAAGGGTGTCATACCAGGTGTAGAGGCTTGTTGCACGGGCTCAATCACACTGGAAGTGGTCTTCGGATCTCCGGACAATTTCCGAAGCAAAGAATTAATATTCGATATCGTCCCCTTCCGTAGTGGCTATCACGCACTACTCGAATGAACCGCATTATGCATACCTCAAGCTCAAAATGCCAGGACCTTATAACAGTTAATGGAAACACAAAACGCTCGCTCCACACGGAGGAGCACACTGCAGCCCTCGCAGTGGAAGCACAAAGCAGCTTTCTGAGGCCAACCGCCAATTCGGCAAAAAGGCCCCCGGACACCTTCAAGCGAGTCCGGAGTAACCTGCAACAGGATCTCCATGCACGTTCAGAGCTCGGATAGCAATTTGGCCTCCGTCATAGTCCCAGTCAAGCGGCGAAATTTGTGCCGCACGTACATAACTACGCACTCAAGATACCATGGGCATAGGCGGAGGCACGGCTATGGCACGGCCAACAATGCGGCTGAACCGCCCCAGGGCACGTATACCTTTATCATTTTTGTCTTTCAGGACCTTACTCTCTGGAAGATCTCTCCGGCAGTCTGATTGTTGACCCATTGCGGGAAGGAAATACCAAGGAAGCAGGATGCTCTGACGTACAAGGGAATCCCCAGGTGGTCTCTGATAACGATCGAATACCTTTTTACATACCCATACGCAGCCTGCCCTTGGATAGGACATGTCAAATAGTCCTATTTCTTGCTTATTGCACTACTTGTATCCGTACGCTTTGACGTATTATTTAAATAACAATGCATAGCGTTAGCCTATTATTGCATTTCTTTTTTTCCTTGTCTGCTTATTTACGACAAATTGCACCGTACATTCTGGTATGCGACCAAGGCGCCAGGGCTTCAAAGGTACCCCATAACACGGCGTGAAAAGTCCGAACACTTTCGACAGTGCGGCACCCCGAACTTATAGCATTATCTGCATCAGCTCCGAATCATGTCTTGGGTCAATAGTTGGGTTTGCCCGGCTCCCATGTTTTGGTACCTTACGTTCCGCTATATCGACTAAGGTAGCGCTGGGAGAACTACTGCGATTGTGTCCCGGTTCTTCCGGACGAGCACCTCAGTAGAGAAAGCCGAAAACTGACTGTCATGATGCGGCGAGAGCTGGTCGCTGTTCGAGAGGTCTCAAGTCCTTAAAGACTTCTTCCGCTTCGGGTGAGGAGTCGGCCTTGTCCGATTTAGGCGTATATAGCGCCCCAAATTCGGCCTTCCAAATACTAGGGGCTTCGCCAAAATTTAAAATTGTAGACTTCTATGGCTAAGTGAGAGTGATAAAGCTTTATAGTCCGATTGCCTGGTTCGTTGTGCTGAGCACCTCCTTCGAAGGACCCAAAATTGGGATAAGGAGTGATGAGATTTATCCCGAACACCTCAGTACTAGTTACATGGGGGCAGAAGCCGACGACTGGCCAACTCTTAGATTTTATAAACGGCCGCACAGAAGGTAATATTTTAAATTAACAAAGCGTTACATAGCGCACATGAACTCGTTTCATATTACACGATCACATGAGTACATTCATTCAAATATTACATCCTTAGCACATTCCTCCGCCACATGGCGAGCACCCTTCAGGACACTGTCATAATACTTTTCGGGGTGGCGATGCTCCTTGCCCTCCGGCGGCCCCTCCTTCACCAGCTTTTCGGCGTCCAGCTTCGCCCAGTGCACTTTCACCCGGGCAAAGGCCCTGCGCGCACCCTCAATGCAGACGGATCGCTTTATGACTTCAAACCGTGGGCAGGCATTCACAAGCCGCCTCACCAGACCGAAGTAGCTACCAGGCAGGGGCTCGCCAGGCCACATCCGAACTATAAGACCCTTCATGGCCTGTTCGGCCGCCTTGTGAAGCTCGACCAGTTGCTTCAACTGGTCACTCAAGGGCATCGGGTGTTCGGTCCCAGTATACTAAGACCAGAACAACTTCTCCGTCGAGCTCCCCTCCTCGGCCCGGTAGAACTCCACGGCATCCGACACACTGCGGGGTAGATCTGCGAACGCTCCTGGAGAGCTCCGAACTCGGGTAAATAAAAAGAAAGTTTCCTTCACATGCTTGCTTTGCATAATGAATGCCTTACCCGCCGCTATCTTCTTAACCGCCTCAATTTCCTAGAGGGCCTTTTGGGCTTCGGCCTTGGCATGTTGTGCGTTTTCGAGGGCCTTCGCAAGCTCGGACCCTTGCATCTTAGAGTCAAGCTCCAAGGACTCGTGTTTCTTGACGAGAGCCTGGAGCTCTTGCTGCACCTCGCCTACTCGGGCCTCTTGCTTCTCTCGCTCGATGCGCTCCTTGGCCGCTTTGTCTTCGGCCTCGGACAACGCCTTCTTCAGGGCCGCCACTTCGGTCGTGGCCCCTAGCAAAATTCATAACGATCCTATTATTCCAAAACCAAATTTTTCTTTATCAATATTCAGACGGGGTGTTAATTACCTTTGTTCTCTTCGAGCTGCCTCTTGGTTAGGCCGAGCTCTTCCTTGGACCGCTCAAGGTCCCGCTTGATCTTGGCGACCTCCACAAAGATGGCCGGTGGCGGCCAGCAGTGAAGCCTGCTTATTCACATAGACACATTCTGATTAGACTCCTGCGATTATTATTTGATCCTCTATTCGTCCTTTCTTCGCGAACGCCAAACAGAGCATCAGGGGCTACTGTCTATGCTGTAACATTTTTCTTATAATTTGATTACTTACCTCAAAGCCTGTTAGGAGGCTGGCACATGCTTCAGTCTGTCCGCTCTTGGCAGACTGAACCTTCTTGACCACCGCACTCATAATAGTGCGGTGCTCTTCGTCAATGGAAGCGCCACGAAGTGCTTCTAGCAAGTTGTCCGATGCCTCTGGATGGACAGAGGCCATCGGCACAGACGGCTTGCCCCCCTTAGCGAGGGGTTACCTGATAGAATCCGGAACCACTGGAGGTTCCGGCGCCGTATTCAGCTAGGGGCTAGACTTGCTTCCCCCGGCGTTAGGGCCCAGGGGAGTCTTGCCCCTCGTGCGCCCAGCGCCTGGAATGTCACCTTGGGGCGCCTCCGGAACTGTCTCCCCTTGGTCCAGCTTCCTTTGAGACAACACCTCGGCATCGTCCGTAGGGCGGGGGGAGGAGGCGGTCGGGAGTGAATCATTGTTCATATCCGACGGGCCCAAAGAATCATCCGATGAAGATACGTCGATATGGGCTCGGGATGGACTGCATAATCATGTTCGGCGTGATAAGAAGCAGTACAATAAAACGTACCAAGAACTATTATGGTATCCGAATACTCACGACTTCGCCAGGGGCTTGTCCCTGGGTAACCACTCCTCGTCGCTGAAAGCGGCCGTCGTGGAGCAGTCCGGGAGGAGGGTCCTTCCCTTCTTGGACCCTTCGGCCTCCCCTGATGGGGCGGCCTTCCTTTTCTTGTCCCCCCGGCTAGGGGGGGGGGGGAGAACTTTCCTCTTCCTCCTTCTCGTCTTCGCGGGAGGAGTGTGCCTCGGTGTTTTCGGACGAAGAGTCTAATATAACCTTGCGCCGGAGACCTTTCCTGGTCCCCGTGGCCTTGTTCTTGGCCTTCTTCTCCGGCGCCTCATAAGGTGTTGGAACCAGCATCTCCGTTAGGAGAGCATCTGCTGGATCTTTGGGCAGGGGGGCTAGACAATCAATCTGCTCCGCTGTTGCTACCCAGTCCTGTTAAATGGTGTGGAGGCTTAGATCCCACGCATGGTTATACTGGGGGAAACAACATCTTATGAGATATAAAAGACTTACTGGATTGGCAGGGCGCTTTGCGCTGAGTCCGCGGTCCTCGGTAAGGGGAGGAGGTTCCTCGGCGCCCTTGAACAGCACCTTCTAGACGTCCTTGTGCATCATGTCGAAGAGCTCTCGCAGCATCTGGTGCTTAGCCGGGTCGAACTCCCACAAATTGAATGCCCGTCTTTGACACGGAAGGATCCGGCGGAAGAGCATGACTTGGACCACGTTGACAAGCTTGATTTTCTTGCTTATCATGTTTTTGATGCAGGTCTGGAGTCCGGTCAGCTCCACCGATGAACCCCCAGGATAGGCCCTTCTCTTTCCAGGAGGTGAGCCGCATGGGGATTTCGGATCGAAATTCGGGGGCCGCCACCCAGTTGGTGTCGCGCGGCTCGGTGATGTAGAACCACCCCGATTGACACCCCTTTACGGTCTCCACATAGGAGCCTTCGAGCCAGGTGATGTTGGGCATTTTGCCCACCATGGCGCCCTCCGCACTCCGCTTGTCTGGCCGACCACCACCTTCGGTTTAACGTTGAAGGTCTTCAGCCACAGGCCAAAGTGGGGCTTGATGCGGAGGAAGGCCTTGCACACGACGATAAACGCCGAGATGTTGAGGATGAAATTGGGGGCCAGATCATGGAAATCTAGCCCATATTAAAACATGAGCCCGCGGACGAATGGGTGGAGGGGAAATCCCAGTCCGCAGACGAAGTGGGTGAGAAATACCACCCTCTCATGGGATTCTGGAGGAGGGGCGATCTGCCCCGCGTCTGGGAGCCAGTGCGCGACATCTGCGGCTAGGTATCCGGCTTCCCGGAGCTTCGTAATGTCCCCCTCCATAACGGAGGAGACCATCCACTTGCCTCCCGCTCCGAACATGTTTGGAGTGGTTTTGCGGAGAAAGTGCGAACTTGGGCGCTGGAGCTCGAGTGCGCGAGAATGGATGGGCAGGGAAGAAGAAGGCGTGGGTGAAAAAGAGAAGTCCTTGTCCCTTTATAAGGGCGGAGGAAATTGTGCACCTCCTCACCTGCCTGGTAAAATCGCTTATTCCCCAAGAGCCGTGATTAATGGTGCGGTTGGGTTACCCACACCCGTATTGATGAGAATCCCGTGATAAGGGGACACGATCTCTGCTTCGACAAGACGTGCAAAGCAAACCGCCTCGCAATATGTGCAGTAGCTGGTTGGGAAAAACGGTTCGAATAATGATCGGGCCGTGGCGTGATGTCATGTTATGAAACTTGTCATCAGATTAGATTTGTGGAATATTATACTCTCTACGGTGGTATGTGGAATTTGTTTTGCAGAGCCGGACACGATCCTAGTGTTCAAAATCTTCTATGGAGTATTCGGAGGAGGAACCCGCCTTGTAATGCCGAAGACAATCTGCACGCCGGACTCATCGTCATTGAAGCCTGGTTCAGGGGCTACTGAGGGAGTCTTGAATAAGGGGGTCCTCGGACTGCCGGACTATATACTTTGGCCGGACTATTGGACTATGAAGATACAAGATTGAAGACTTCGTCCCGTGTTCGGGTGGGACTCTCCTTGGCGTGGAAGGCAAGCTTGACAATTCGGATCTCAGAGATCTCCTCCCTTGTAACCGACTCTGTGTAACCCTAGCCCCCTCCGGTGTCTATATAAGCCGGAGGGTTTAGTCCGTAGGACAACAACAATCATAACCATAGGCTAGCTTCTAGGGTTTAGCCTCTACGATCTCGTGGTAGATCAACTCTTGTAATACTCATATCATCAAGATCAATCAAGCAGGAAGTAGGGTATTACCTCCATCGAGAGGGCCCGAACCTGGGTAAACATCGTGTCCCCCGCCTCCTGTTACCATACGCCTTAGACGCACAGTTCGGGACCCCCTACCCGAGATCCGCCGGTTTTGACACTGACAATCTCTGCCGACCTCTCCGCAACAGCGCGTGCGTCCTCTTCTTTCTTGCGGCGGCGGGCCTCTCTTTTCTTGAGTGCTTTCTGACTTTTCCGCTCCCTCTGTGCGGCTTTGGCTGCCTCTTGCTCTACCGCCCATTCGGCCTTGGCAGCTTCAAATTCCGCCCACATAGGTGTGAGGTCGCGAGCGGCGATGAACTCGGCACGGGGGGATGCCACCGCTTGCCTACCATTCTATGTGCGGTCATGGGCGGCGAGGAACTCGGCGCGGCGGGATGCCATCGCTTCCTTACCGGTTAGTGTGCGGCGCGGTGGCATGAACGACGCTTGGTGACAGCTCTGGGGTGGAGTGGTCGGACAACCGTAAAGTGCATTGGTTTGTCAAGAGCTCAAGGACAGAAGATGAAGGAAATTTGGATTCCCCTTCAATCCTGGTCAATTATTATCGAGTAAAATGCATTGGCGGTCATTGAACTTGTCTTGATAGCTCACTTTGATCATTGTATACGAGATATGGTGATTATACGGTCACTGGCTCAGCGTATAGCTCCGTATTTGTCTGGTTGACCAGTCAAACAGTCTGCATGCGCCTCATCAACTCGTGTTCTTTATCTATCTATCTATGTGGGCCTACCTGTCAGTGGATAAAGAAATAGAAACCAAAATTATGCGTATCTGACATTACTGTTTAGACGTTTGCTGGAGGCCTCCGCGAAAACCGAGCATGTATTCACCTGTATCAACACCAACGGTCATACTCGTGACTCGGCGCCTTGCTCATGTATATCGTCCATCACAATGACATATCGTCCATCACAATGACAATCTATAAAACAGCCTAGCTAGAGAGGGTACTATGGTGCGGAGTATGTACTATCGTGAGCAACCGTTCATAGTGCCACTGCACACGAGTGTGTCTCTGATCGATTCGTCCATTATTCGTAAGTTATGAATGGTTGTGTGGTGTCTAATGGTGGTCGTCGAATGCTAGCTGGTGACAAGAGCGGTTGCATGGACGCCTAGTTGTCAATACGTGCCGCATACACTTCAAAGGCTCGTCATCCATGAGTTCACATTTTACCACCACGCCGGCCCATACCGCCTCGCCCATCAAACCCCTTCCATCGTTAGCGCGCGCTTCCCGCCTGAAACGATCACAATGTCAATGCCGCATTCACCGGCCTTAACTGCAGGTGCAGTTGGTGTGTCACTGTCATGCGGGCCTGATGCCCGTTGGGCCCACATGTCAGTGAGACAAAGCACCTGCGGTTAAGTCACTGAAGCAGCGTCCGCATTCACGCCTGACACGACCTCTCACTGGCGCCGGCATTGCAGCAGCGCGACGGCCGAGAGAGTGCCACCCGCGCGGCATCCCGGTGCAAGCGACTGCTCCGTGTTACACCACGGCTACCGATGAACCTACTCCGGTGCCAGCCGTCCATCCGTCTACCGCGGCTCATTGCCATTCGCCCGCTATATTAACTTGAGCCCCAGCTCCCAGCCATAGCCAAAGATCCACACTCATTCTCCTCCGGTCCCTTCCTTCTGTTGGCACCACTCCAACCATGGCCTCCGGGCACTCCAAAGCTCTCTTGGACGTACTGTCGCAGGAGTAGACGAAGGACATCGGTGGCTCCGCTTCGGGCACGCTCCAAAGCTCTCTTGGACGTACTCTTGCAGGAGCAGACGAAGGAGATCGCCGGCTCCCCCCCCCCCCCGGCTGCCCTCCGCCGCTACGACCATGAAGCCGGCACGCATGCGCTGGCGCAGCCGGCAGCGTGGAAGAGTAGTACACGGTAGGTCGCCACCGCTCTGGTCCCAGGAAGGCCACGCTCCTCCACTCAGTCGATGCCAAGCTTGGTGGGATAAAAATAGGCGGCCGATTAGCCGCTTGACAGCGACGTGGAGGCGGAAATCTACATAACCTTGTGCTCTGGAGGAGGAGGTTATCGAGGCGGATAAGGAGGAGGCAAAGGCAATGGCCGGCTTTCTCGGGTTCAAGGCCGGACATGGTGGTCGGGGCCCGGCGATCGTTTAGATTAGGTTTACAGTAGGTTTTAGTATGGTTTGTGCGAATTATGTAATGAATTTCGTTCAATTTATAGGAAAAGTTCTCGAAATGTAATGAATTTCATCCGGCCAATTTGAAATTTGCTTTGTTTGCACGAATTTCGTCCGGTTAGTTCATATAGTTGTCGAAAGGTATGCGGGCAGCATTGGATGGCATCCACCAAAGTGTCCTCGGACGAGATGCGGTGTAAATTTGAGGGCGATCTTTGGAGATTCCCTAACTATCATGCTATAATCGCTAACAGTGCTCCATTATTTCGCAGGGAACAGTTATCCCTCGATCAAAATGAGATCCGCCGTGTTTCGCACTCCTCCCACGTAAGAGGGTAGACTCTTGCTTACATAAAAATGGAGCAAGTGGACGGCACTGTAGCACGTCATATCACTCAAACTAGCTCGCCTAACGCGCGGGAAAGCACCGCCCTTGTCATTTGTTTCTGGATTTCTATCAATCGACCGCACGAAAATGTTACGCTTTGCAAGTTCAAAAGGAAAAGGCGGCACACTTACAACTCAGATGCAGCGTCAGCGTTCACGTCGCACCGACAACCGGCTCGCCACGCTGCTCACCGGAGGGACATGCGTTGTCTTGCATTTTCACCGACATGTGGGACTGCAATTGAATAAACCGTCGATAGCGAAATCTAATCGCTCGTGAGCGTCGGTGAGAGGAGAGACGGGGGAGGAGAAGAGATCGCCCGCCTGCGTGCACGAACTCCAAGAAATATGTGGTGATAATGTGAGGTGGGCCATGCGGAGTCCGCACCGCTTCCAAGCCCGCTTCTTACCGCCCTGGCCCACCAGAACCCCTCCCCCACCCCACCACCTCCCCGTGCATGCTCCCCCCTCAGAGGCCAGCTGCCCGCATTCATAACAAGTACTACTAGTAAAATTCTGGGCTATAAAGGGCATGTGCAATGGTTGATAAGATAGTCTTATCATAAGTCTTGCATGTAATTCAGAGATGACAAAAAAACATGTGTACAATGGATCATCACTTAGCCTTATCTTCAATAACTAGTTATTCCTAAAAACATGGTGAAACATATTGTGCTAAGAGATAATCTCTTGTCTTCTCGACAAGCCCGCTTATGTGGAGGAGAGAGAGGCATTGACAAAGTCAAGGAGTGGGATCTGCAGGAGCTCGTCTCTACACGTGCTCCTAGGTATAAAAAAACTAATTCTAAAAAAAGAGGCATAAAAACAATTGTGTCTAAAAAAGAAAGGTAAAAAACATTTGACAGGAAATAGATAGAGAGAAAGTGAGAAAAAGTTGTAACCTTATAGTCAACACTATGGTAGTATTGCATGAGGAAGGAGGGAGTGGTGCACATGCCAAGTTCACTGGGCTGCCGTGTTTCACACTCCTCCATCATAACAGTGGAGACAATAGGTTTCATCAAAAATAAACAATGAATACTCGTTGCTCGTCCACTTATCGGAAATAATACTTTCATTCACCGACATGTGGGACGTCGACCATCCTGGTCCACCTGCCATGCACCAAATTATCCTGGTCCACCCCGGTCGTAGCGCAGGCTCAACCTTTCCCACTGTAAGTTAGTCGGATGAAGGAACCATCATGACTTCGTTGAATTCTGCTTCTTCAAGAAAACTTACTCTACCCGCAGTACTGCTACCACACGCGAAGACTGGACGGCACCTGCATCACGCCATATCACTAATACCCACTAGGCCAAACTAGCCCGCCTAGGATCTGTACTCCCTCCGTTTCGAAGTTAGTAGTACAAAGTTGACTCATCTATTTTGAAACGGAGGGACGTCTCTGTACTGCTATTTGTGTTGTACGCTGTACTTTTGCTACGATTTTCCTAACCGATGAACCAAATGAGGCCTGAATGTATCCGTGTCGACTATTGTCTGATCGATCACTAAGCCTACAATTTTAGGAGCTTGGGCTATTGGCCGATCGACGACGGATCAGTATAAGCATACCACGAGCTCATCAGCCCCAACATTTCTCTTTGGTGAGTGTTTTGCAAGTACTATAGCTCGCACAGTAGCTAGCCTACTAACACCAAGAATCATCAAATAAGCCCTGCTGATATGATAAACAATTCAAACTTACATCTAAGCATGCCATATATTACATCAAAAGCTGGTGAGGATACATCTGTTTCCATAACTCGGAGAGGGTTCACATGATTCACTATCAAACAAAAGTACTAGCAAGTACCGCCCACACAAGACAGTGCACTAGCACTAAGATGGTTTGATAACACGCATCGTTCTGGTAATTAAACACAGGGCAATGCAAACTACCCTGAAGGATTAGCGCGACCAACTATTTCTTGTCATTGATCTCTCGGGCAATGACCACAGCACGGACAGCGGCATGGGAACCGATCTCTAGGGCGATGTCCACAGGACTGACCGCGACATCAGAATCGATCTCTAGGGCGATGTCCACAGGATGGACAACGGCATCGGAATCAATCTCCGGGGCGATGCCAACAAGACAGACCGCGACATCGAAAACGATCTCTGGGGCGTTGTCCACACGACGGGCCGCGACATCGGAATCATCAAGGACGTCCACCGGCACCTGCACAACCCTAACATATTAGCAAGCACATTGCAAATAATCAAAAACCACAACTTTCATTTTTACCTTGTGCAGCTCACCGGGGGATCCCATCCCTCCGGGGGCCATCTCCTCGTCCTCGATGGGGGCCATCACCTTGCCAGGGGAATACTACTTCTCAACGGCGACTATCTCCTCAAACTCGGCCTTGAGCCGTGCAAAGGTGGCCATCAGAGTTTCTGGGGTAGGCACGGTGGGGCCCTTGCTGTTCTTCCAACTCTCTTTGAGGAGTTCGTCCGCCAACGTCGTCAACTCTTTGGCCGGTGCTTGTTTCTTTGAGTTCTTCGTCTCCATGGGTTGGCCCGCCAACATGGTCAACTCGTTGATCGGTGCTCGCTTCCTGGAGATCGTTGTCTCCAGTGGGCTGTCCGCCGGCAACTCTTTGCCTAGTGCTCCAGGATCCATCAATGAACTGACAAACAAAAAGCAATCAAAAGGAAACCACAATCGCAATGAAAACGGGAAAAGAATAGGCTGTGAGAATCGGTCGGTGCTTCGCAAAAATAAGATTCTTGGAATGAAAATATAGCAGCATCACTGATTCGCCCACCTTTCCTTCGTCGGTACAGAAGAAAAATGGCAGAAGTGAGTAGCCTGGAGTGAGGTTTTCCTCAAGAAAGGGGAGAAAGGGCTTCAACGAGCGTCCCATTGAAATGATGGTTGCTTCGTCCAGTCCAACTTCGAGGCCATGCTACCTCTTGAGCACTGCGTTGGTTTTCCGTTGAAGAGGAAAGGGTGATGCAGCAAAGTAGCGTAAGTATTTCCCTCAGTTTTTGAGAACCAAGGTATCAATCCAGTAGGAGGCTACGCGCGAGTCCCTCGTACCTGCACAATACAAATAAATCCTCGCAACCAACGCGATAAGGGATTGCCAATCCCTTCACGGTCACTTACGAGAGTGAGATCTCATAGATATGATAGGATAATATTTTTGGTATTTTTGTGATAAAGATGCAAAGTAAAATAAAAGCAAAGGAAATAACTAAGTGTTGGAAGATTAATATGATGAAGATAGACCCGGGGGCCATAGGTTTCACTAGTGGCTTCTCTCAAGAGCATAAGTATTTTACGGTGGGTGAACGAATTACTGTTGAGCAATTGACAAAATTGAGCATAGTTATGAGAATATCTAGGTATGATCATGTATATAGGCATCACGTCCGAGACAAGTAGACCGACTCCTACCTGCATCTACTAGTATTACTACACTCATCGACCGCTATCCAGCATGCATCTAGAGTATTAAGTTCATGAAAACAGAGTAACGCCTTAACCAAGATGACATGATGTAGAGGGACAAATTCATGCAATATGATAAAAACCCCATCTTGTTATCCTCGATGGCAACAATACAATACATGCCTTGCTGCCCCTCATCACTTTGGAAAGGACACCGCAAGATTGAACCCAAAGCTAAGCACTTCTCCCATTGCAAGAAAGATCAATCTAGCAGGCCAAACCAAACTGATAATTCGAAGAGACTTGCAAAGATAACCAATCAAACATAAAAGAATTCAGAGCAGATTCAAATATTGTTCATAGATAATCTTGATCATAAACCCACAATTCATCGATCTCAACAAACACACCGCAAAAAGAAGATTACATCGAATAGATCTCCACGAGAGAGGGGGAGAACATTGTATTGGGATCCAAAAAGAGAAGAAGCCATCTAGCTACTAACTATGGACCCGGAGGTCTGAGGTAAACTACTCACACTTCATCGGAGAGGCTATGGTGTTGATGTAGAAGCCCTCCGTGATGGATGCCCTCTTCGGCGGAGCTCCGGAACAGGCCCCAAGATGGGATCTCGTGGGTACATAAGGTTGCGGTAGTGGAATTAGGTTTTTGGCTCCGTATATGATCGGTTGGGGGTACATAGGTATATATAGGAGGAAGGAGTACGTCGGTGGAGCAACAGGGGGCCCACAGGGTGGAGGGCACGCCCTGGGGGAGTGGGCCCGCCCCCTACCTCGTGGCCTCCTCTTTTGTTTCTTGACGTAGGGTCCAAGTCTCCCGGATCATAATCTTCCTAAAAATCACATTCCCGAAGGTTTCATTCCGTTTGGACTCCGTTTGATATTCCTTTTCCGCGAAACTCTAAAATAGGCAAAAAAACAGCAATTCTGGGCTGGGCCTCCGGTTAATAGGTTAGTCCCAAAAATAATATAAAAGTGAATAATAAAGCCCAACAATGTCTAAAATAGTAGATAATATAGCATGGAGCAATCAAAAATTACAGATACGTTGGAGACGTATCAAGCATCCCCAAGCTTAATTCCTGCTCGTCCTCGAGTAAGTAAATGATAAAAAAGATAATTTTTTATGTGGAGTGCTACTTGGCATAATTTCAATGTAATTCTTCTTAATTGTGGTATGAATATTCAGATCCGAAAGATTCAAGATAAAAGTTCATATAGACATAAAAATAATAATACTTCAAGCAAACTAACTAAGCAATTATGTCTTTTCAAAATAACATGGCCAAAGAAAGTTCATCCCTACAAAATCATATAGTTTAGTCATGCTCCATTTTCATCACACAAGAATGCTCTCATCATGCACAACCCCGATGACAAGCCAAGCAATTGTTTCATACTTATAAACTTTCACGCAATATATGAGCGCGAGCCATGGACATAGCACTATGGGTGGAATAGAATATGATGGTGGGGGTTATGTGGAGAAGACAAAAAAGGAGAAAGTCTCACATCAACGAGGCTAATCAATGAGCTATGGAGATGTCCATCGATTGATGTTAATGCAAGGAGTAGGGATTGCCATGCAACGGATGCACTAGAGCTATAAATGTATGAAAGATCAACAAAAGAAACTAAGTGGTTGTGCATCCAACTTGCTTGCTCACGAAGACCTAGGGCACTTGAGGAGGCCCATTGTTGGAATATACAAGCCAAGTTCTATAATGAAAAATTCCCACTAGTATATGAAAGTGATAAAACAAGAGACTCTCTATCATGAAGTTATGGTGCTACTTTGAAGCACAAGTGTGGCAAAGGATAGTAGCATTGTCCCTTCTCTCTTTTTCTCTCATTTTTTTGGGCCTTCTCCTTTTTTATGGCCTTTCTCTTTTTTTTATTCCTCACTTGGGACAATGCTCTAGAAAATGATGATCATCACACTTCTATTTATTTACAACTCAATGATTACAACTCGATACTAGAACAAAGTATGACTCTATATGAATGCCTCCGTGATATCGGATATGCAATGAACCAAGAGTGACATGTATGAAATAATTATGAATGGTGGCTTTGCCACAAATACTATGTCAACTACATGATTATGCTAGCAATATGACAATGATGAATGTGTCATGATAAACGGAATGGTGGAAAGTTGCATGGCAATATATCTCGGAATGGCTATGGAAATGCCAGAATAGGTAGGTATGGTGGATGTTTTGAGGAAGATATAAGGAGGTTTATGTGTGAAAGAGCGTATCATATCACGGGGTTTGGATGCACCGTGAAGTTTGCACCAACTGTCAATGTGAGAAAGGGCAATGCACGTGCATCAAGAGGCTAGCAATGATGGAAGGGTGAGAGTGCGTATAATCCATGGACTCAACATTAGTCATAAAGAACTCACAAACTTATTGCAAAAATCTACAAGTCATCAAAAACAAAGCACTACGCGCATGCTCCTAGGGGGATAGATTGGTAGGAAAAGACCATCGCTCGTCCCCGACCGCCACTCATAAGGAGGACAATCAAAGAACACCTCATGTTTCAAATTTGTTACATAACGTTTACCATACGTGCATGCTACGGGACTTGCAAACTTCAACACAAGCATTTCTTAAATTCACAACTACTCAACTAGCACGACTTTGATATTATTACCTCCATATCTCAAAACAATCATCAAACATCAAACTTCTCTTAGTATTCAACACACTCATAAGATAGTTTTTACTATTCTTGAATACCTAGCATATTAAGATTATTTAAGCAAATTACCATGCTATTTAAGACTCTAAAAATAATCTAAGTGAAGCATGAGAGATCAATAGTTTCTATAAAACAAATCCACCACCATGCTCTAAAAGATATAAGTGAAGTACTAGAGAAAAACTATATAACTCAAAAGATATAAGTGAAGCACAAAGAGTATTCTAATAATTTCCAAATTATGTATGGCTCTCTTCAAAAGGTGTGTACAGAAAGGATGATTGTGGTAACCTAAAAGGCAAAGACTCAAATCATACAAGACGCTCCAAGCAAAACACATATCATGTGGTGAATAAAAATATAGCTCCAAGTAAAGTTACCGATGGAAGTAGATTTAAAGAGGATGCCTTCCGGCATCCCCAAGCTTTGGCTTTTTGGTGTCCTTAGATTATCTTGGGGGTGCCATGGGCATCCCCAAGCTTAGGATCTTGCCACTCCTTGTTCCATAATCCATCAAAATCTTTCACCCAAAACTTGAAAACTTCACAACACGAAACTCAACAGAAATCTCGTGAGCTCCGTTAGCGAAAGAAAACAAACGACCACTTTAAGGTACTGTAATGAACTCATTCTTTATTTATATTGGTGTTAAACCTACTGTATTCCAACTTCTCTATGGTTTATAAACTATTTTATTAGCCATAGATTCGTCAAAATAAGCAAACAACGCACGAAAAACAGAATCATCGAAGCAGAACAATGCAGTAGTAATCTGTAACTAACGCAAACTTCTGGAACTCCAAAAAATCAGCCAAAATAGGACGACCTAGGCAATTTATTGATCAGCAGGAATTGGAATCACTGTTTTATCACGTTCTGGTGATTTTTAGCAATTGTTTTCGTGAACAGAAAGTTTCTGGAAATTACAACAAGATCAAATAACTATCATCCAAGAAGATCCTATAGGTTTAACTTGACACAAACACTAATTAAAACATAAAAACACATCTAACCAGAGGCTAGATCAAATATTTATTCCTAAACAGAAGCAAAAAGCAAAAAACTAAAATAAAATTGGGTTGCCTCCCAACAAGCGCTATCGTTTAACGCCCCCAGCTAGGCATAAAAGCAAGGATAGATCTTAGGTATTGCCATCTTTGGTAGGCAATCCTTCAATGAGACATCTATCTTCCTTAGAAATTTCTTTATTTTTAGTAATTATCAAACTTTTAGGCACAAGATCGAAAAATTCATTCGTAGCAAATGGTTCCTTAATGATAGCAAAAAGATTGGGATGAATACTTATAGATTTAAGATCCGTTGTTTCCTTACTAGAGGATTCACCCTTATTTTTAGGAACATACATAAGCTTGGCAATTTTAGTTGGAGGACTTGGAGTATTCTTTACGGAAGAAAAAGCGGTTCCCAAATTGGTAATGATACCCTCAAGTTTATCGATTCTAGTGGAATCTTGATTTATTCTCTCATTAACTATGGGTTCCTTCTCCTTAATATTTTTCCTACCTTAGGTCCATATTGGGTAATTTGGTTGTGGATCTTTTAATCCAGATTTTCAATTAACTCTACGGTAGCAACTTTATTTTCAATAATTTCAAGTCTTTGCATTATATGCTCCAAAGTTAACATAGTTCCATTAACCAAAAGAGGGGGTGAGCCAAACAAATCTATCATAGCATTATAAGAATCAAAAGTATGGCTACCCAAGAAATTCCCTCCGGTAATGGTATCAAGGATATATCTATACCAAGGATTAGCACCTACATAAAAATTGCGGAGAAGAACGGAAGTAGATAGCTTCCTGGTAGATCTATTTTGAGCATTGCAAATTCTATACCAAGCATCTTTTAGGTTTTCTCCCTCCCTTTGCTAAAAATTTAGAACTTCATTCTCGGGAGACAACGGAGAAGATAGAGGACTAGCCATAGTGACAAGCAACGGAGAAGAGGCGAGCGAAAAAGAGGCGAACAGGAAAAGAGAGGGCGAATAAAATGGCAAGGGTGAAGTGGGGGAGAGGAAAACGAGAGGCAAATGGCAAATAATGTAATGCGGGAGATAAGGGATTGTGATGGGTACTTGGTATGTTGACTTTTGCGTAGACCTCCCGACACGGCAGCGCCAAATCCTTCTTGCTACCTCTTGAGCACTGCGTCGGTTTTCCCTTGAAGAGGAAAGGGTGATGCAACAAAGTAGCATAAGTATTTCCCTCAGTTTTTGAGAACCAAGGTATCAATCCAGTAGGAGGCTACGCGCGAGTCCCTCGTACATGCACAATACAAATAAATCCTCGCAACCAAGGCGATAAGGGGTTGTCAATCCCTTCACGGTCACTTACGAGAGTGAGATCTAATAGATATGATAGGATAATATTTTTGGTATTTTTGTGATAAAGATCCAAAGTAAAATAAAAGCAAAGGAAATAACTAACAGTTGTAAGATTAATATGATGAAGATAGACCCGGAGGCCATAGGTTTCACTAGTGGCTTCTCTCAAGAGCATAAGTATTTTACGGTGGGTGAACGAATTACTGTTGAGCAACTGACAGAATTGAGCATAGTTATGCGAATATCTAGGTATGATCATGTATATAGGCATCACGTCCTAGACAAGTAGACCGACTCCTACCTGCATCTACTACTATTACTCCATTCATCGACCGCTATCCAGCATGCATCTAGAGTATTAAGTTCATGAAAACAGAGTAACGCCTTAAGCAAGATGACATGATGTAGAGGGATAAATTCATGCAATATGATAAAACCCCATCTTGTTATCCTCGATGGCAACAATACAATACGTGCCTTGCTGCCCCTCATCCTTTGGGAAAGGACATCGCAAGATTGAACCCAAAGCTAAGCACTTCTCCCATTGCAACAAAGATCAATCTAGTAGGCCAAACCAAACTGATAATTCGAAGAGACTTGCAAAGATAACCAATCATACATAAAATAATTAATTAGAGAAGATTCAAATATTGTTCATAGATAATCTTGATCATAAACCCACAATTCATCGGTCTCAACAAACACGCCGCAAAAACAAGATTACATCGAATAGATCTCCACGAAAGAGGGGGAGAACATTGTATTGAGATCCAAAAAGAGAGAAGAAGCCATCTAGATACTAACTATGGACCCGAAGGTCTGAGGTAAACTACTCACACTTCATCGGAGATGATATGGTGTTGATGTAGAAGCCCTCCATGATGGATACCCTCTCCGGCGGAGCTCCGGAATAGGCCCCAAGATGGGATCTCGTGGGTACAGAAGGTTGCGGCAGTGGAATTAGGTTTTTGGCTCCGTATATGATCGTTTGGGGGTACGTAGGTATATATGGGAGGAAGGAGTACGTCGATGGAGCAACAGGGGGCCCAAGAGGGTGGAGGGCACGCCCTGGGGGGGTCGGCGCGCCCTCCCTACCTCGTGGCCTCCTCTTTTGTTTCTTGACATAGGGTCCAAGTCTCCCGGATCATAGTCTTCCTAAAAATCACATTCCCGAAGGTTTCATTCCGTTTGGACTCCGTTTGATATTCCTTTTCTGTGAAACTCTGAAATAGGCAAAAAACATCAATTTTGGGCTGGGCCTCCGGTTAATAGGTTAGTCCCAAAAATAATATAAAAGTGAATAATAAAGCCGAACAATGTCCAAAACAGTAGATAATATAGCATGGAGCAATCAAAAATTATAGATACGTTGGAGACGTATCAGGCCACTTTACCGCTGCTGGTAAAGGTGAGGGTTTTGTGATATGACGGGTCATGACGGCCATACCGGGGTGACCGGTGAGTTTCGACTGTAGCACCTCGCTGTGATTTGGTGGATGGCACGCGGGCCCGAATGCTTTGATGTCCCGCATGTAGATAGAGCGGCTAGTCATATTGTGCACCGCGACCAAGGCGGAGAGGAAAACGAGAAAACTAGGTAATTAATGCATGAGTTTAATTAGGATAGTTTTGTAAAGTACGAGATACATTCCTCCAATCGCAAAATGCCTTGGTTGATGAGATTTGAGCCCTATAAACCGGAAGGGATATTTGAGATTTGAGATTTGAGATAATGCACGCGGTGTAGTCTAGTCACTTGTTGGAATCTCTAGTATACCGCATGAGTCTTTGCTTCTTCTTACTACAACATACTACTTCGCCGACATGTGGGACAGCCAGCAGCATCCGGGTCGACGTAATACGTGTCATGCACCAGATTAGAGTGTCGAACGGAAGGGGGGCATCACTCCGTTCGATGGCCAGCCTCGGCCGGAGCGATTGGTGCACCAAAGCGGCGCTCTCTCGGCCGTCAGCGCCACTTAAAAGCGGCGCCCGGTGAGAGGTCGCCTCCGCTGTGCATTAATGCGGCTTGATGCTCGAGCGACGCTGACCGTTTCACGCGGAAGCCGCGCTACCGGCAAGGGAGTATAGGTTTTGAACCGTTTCATGTGTAGTACTGGTAGTTTGCAAAACTACTCAATTATTGCACTTAGTTTCCTAAGAAATTGTGGTAAAAAACGTTACTCCACAGCCCGCTTCCCTTCTCCTTCCTATTCCACCGCCCGTGCACATCCGTGCGAAACGACCGGTCAACCCTATATAGGAGTGCTAGCACAAAAAGATGCATGCATGACCACTAAAATTTCCAGATTAAACAGCCGCTCCGGCGGGAGTATGGCGTATGTTGTTACCTTCGGCCGGGCCATGGCTACCGGGCGACGGCAACCAGAGAAGAGGCGGCGGGAGGGGAATGAATGCAGCTACTGTTGGGTTCGCCGTCCGGCTTAAATAAATGCGCAACATCACGTGTACCCGCGGGTGCACAAATTGTAACATACGTGTTCCGCTTAATCAAGCGTCCACGTAATCGGTGTGTGTGTGTGTATGTGTGAGATTCTGAGAGACAGAGTGCGTGTGTGCGACTCTACTCTTCGGGCATGTACTCAACCTTTTGCATCGGGATATAAGTATAATGGTATTTACTTTAGCTAGTGATTTACGTGGCCATGGTAACGTGGTTGTGTAAAAAAATGTCACTTCCTGCTCGTGATTTGCGTTATATAATTACAAGCAATATGCTCGTGCATTGCACGGAACATCAATATGCATTTTTTTACAAAACACATGTTGTGATTTACCCATGCAGGAGTAATCCCATGTGTAGAAACTAATGATATTTCAAGAGTTTTATTGGAAAACTGGTATCTCGAGTATGTCATCAAAAAAATGAAAGATGAGAGATAAGGTGAGGAGGAGTGGAGCGTGGTGGTGACTGGTGGTCGGAATGGACGGAGGCATGGGGATGGACGGCGCCGACAGGCGGCAGTGGCCACCATGCTTGATTGTTCCGGAGACTTTCAGCAATGAGGTGTGGGAGATAAGGATGTGGAGAGAGGTGCGGCTATCTTTTGTAAAATTATCATAGTTTGCTTTTTATCCGTCAGATATAGATCAGACGGTATATATTACAAGATGGCTGGCACACCATCATCGCCAACTCGGTTTTTTATAAGGGTACAAATGATAAGTTTGCTAACTACTAAAGTAAACCGGAATTTGTCCATGTTATACAAGTAAATTAAGGTGATTGTTTATCATACGGGTAAGGGTGGATGAAGGGTGGTAGGAACAAATGCTCCGCCTAGAGCATGTGTGTGTGAGATGGAGTCTCAGTGTGTGTGTGTGTGGGAGAGAGGGAGAGAGATGGAGTCTTAGTGTGTGTGATGGAGTCTTACTGTGTGTGTGTGTGTGCGTGTGTGTATGTGTGTGTGGGTGGGTGGGTGGGTGGGTGGGTGCGTGCGTGCGTGTGTGTGTGTGTGTGTTTGATTGTGTGTATGCGTGTGTCGCGGGGTCTTCGGTCGCGGATGTAATTTAAGTGTGCATGGCTTCATCATAGAGAGGTGATGTGTATGGCAGAGGCCACCAACGATGGGGTGCGAGAGAGAAAATGCCCGTAGAGAGGGAAGAGAAGGTGTGTGCGCATGAGAGTAGTCGACATCGAGAGAACATGTTTGTTCGAGAGACACCAAGGATGACTACTTTATATCGATGGTGCATGTAGGCGGGAATTAAACGAAGGGATGGTCTTATTGGTTTCGGGGATATAGCGGAAGAGTGAGAGGGGGGTAGCTACAAGGAGATTGTTAAGTGTGAGTGTGTGTTTTACCCATCCAGGCGGAAGTTATGTGTGCACAAGAAGAGAACGATTCGATGTGGCGTTAGGGTTGAGGGTAATTAACTACGTATGGAGACATAGAGACCTTCAACGTGCATGTGTGAGAGGTATACATGTATACATGGGATGTGTGTGTGTGCGCGCGCGCGCGCATGATCGAGATAAAAGAAAGAAGATATAAGTCACAAGCTAAGATCAACGACATGGGAGAGACGGATCGGTATGACAATATGCATGCATGCGAGAATGCAGGGAAGAAGGCCCGACAATTGAGCATGTGTTTTTGTCTTTAAGAGATAGTGGCGTGGGCTGGAGCATGCATCTATGGCGAGCAGAGGGAGTGAGGCACAACGGTTGTGCAAAAGAGATCAACTTATAAATGAAAGAAGGTTGATGGAGAAACAGATAAATAGAAAGATAAAGATGCTAGCTAGTGTACATTAGAGATAGGAGTCGAGTGGATCAGAAGGCTGAGTTATGGGTGTGGGTGTGAGAGAGATGAAGAAAGGGTGCATGTGACTCACATACAAACAAATATCGGAGAGAAATGAGATCGTGAGAGACAAAATTTTGTGTCTGCGAGAGAGAAAGATATTTCAAAATGAGAGTGATAGCTAGAGAAACATATGAGGGAACGCAAGATATCTCTAGGGAGAGACAGTGTGTGTGAGCGACATGCAAGAGAATAGTGGATAAATATGAGACCCTGGGAGACAGAGTTTGTGTTTGTGTGTGAGAAAGAGATATTTAAGAGGAAGGGTCGTAGGTTCTCATACCTAAGGAGCGAAAGACATCTCTGTATTAGGGGTGTGCGAGTTGCACACAGGGGAATAGTAGAGAGAAATGAGACCCCAGAAGACAAAGTTTTGTGTTTGTGTGAGAGAAAGAGATTCCACATGGAGAATTATAGTTAGAGACACATAGCAGGGAGCGAGATATACTTAGAGAGAGATAGAAAGATGAAGGTCGAGGGAGAGAGTACCGTCAGTGTGTTACGAAGATAAAATATCATTGTCGACATACAGGTAGCACGAGAGATACCCGAGAGGCGATGAAGCAGCGTATAGGTCTAGAGAGATAGTCCTATATAAGCATGAGCGATAGTTATATGAGACGAATATCTGGATTAAATGGGATTCAAATATTTAAACTGGAGATCACGACATCGATAATATCATAACGCAAAATTGGTGTATCAAACATGCATATTCATTTGAATTTCGGGACACGTGTAATGTTATATAGTTTATTAATATTGGTGATCCACAGATTCTTTAATTAGAAACAATGCATGGTTTATATGCAATTAATGTCTAAACGGGATACACTATATGTTGCGTGTGTGGAACACATTATACATGTTTGAGAAGTAAAAAAACCCGCATGAAACACACATTAATTGGAGACAGTCAGCGAGGAATGCATACATTGGATTTCAACATAAAGTGGTTTCAAATATTTGAAAATCCAAATTGATGGATACAACCTTATGAATCTGAGATCATGCCATTTGTAAACCATATTTATGTATAAAGGGTGTTGCGCTTTTGAAAGTATATAAAAAAAGGATGTATATAGAATTTTATTCCAATCGAAAATGGATCCCACCCGAAAAAATAGAATACAAACGGGATTCGAATTGAGTTGGCGCGGTAAACGTGCACTCTGCTAAATTTGAACGAAGCGGGGAAAGTCGCGATAACTTACCCGAAACCAAAATCTGCGAGATGGAAATTACTACTGCCTATCCCTGCCACGCAAAGCCTATTTGCTCGATTGCTATAGGTTTCGATAGGGGTAGGTTTATAATTTCACTCGAACGTGACACAACCGCCTCTCACCCGGATTCATACACGGTGGGCGCCGAAACACAGTGTGTCCTCGGCCGAAATCGACTCCCTCCCTGATTCATACACGGTGGGCGCCAAAAACGAACTCTCGTCGGCAAATATTCGGTTTATGCGGATTTCCGTCCTATACCCAACCGACTAATATTGTTGTGATGTAGAAAATTTGAAACGGGGGCTAAGTTTGTAAATTTCCTCGCATTTGAGACAAGCGCGCCCTGAAGACATGGTTCCCCCCTTCCTCTCCACCTCCATTTCCCCATTCGTACTCCATGGGCGCCAAAACACCCTCTCCACCCCAGCCTCCTCCGTCCGCCACCCCATCCACCGCCGTCCTCCTCCACCATGCGGGCCTGATACCCGCCGCCGCCGTCCATTACAAGAGATCGACCTCTCTCATCCATGGCTTCGGACCGGGATCCTTGCATCCCGTCCTCTCGCTTCATCCCCGCCGTCGTCCACCTTGCTGGCGCCACTCCTACGACCGTCTCGTCCACCGCGCCCCGCCGCCACCGTCTACCCTCCTAGATCTGCTTCCACACCGCCGATAGCCATCGCTACCGCAACACCGTCAAATTCTCAGCAGATGCATACACGGCGCCGCACCAGAGGCGGTACTCTTTCGTATCTACTCAACTTATTTATTGCAACAAGAAAATAGATCGCCACTACTTTACTCTAATTTCTTGTCCATCACTTACTTGCTAGTTGAGAGCAAACATTGGTTGCGAAGTTGCCTTTGTCCGGTTTGCACCTTCAGATCCGCCATGGCACGCTCAACACTATACTCCCAATGCTTATGGTTTCCCCTTTTATATTCCACACTAGTTAAATAACAGTAGACTAAATTTCAAAATTGGGTCAGTCGATTTTTCAGAGCGCCGGAGTTAGCCGGTGCGAACGAAGGGGCTTGGGTGGGGACTTAGGTTGTTGGGGCGGTGGTGGGGCCTAGCCGAGCAGAAGGAAACTCGGCCTTGAGGTGGGGCGGGGTGGGGGTGACGGAGGAATCTGAGTGTGGAGGCCGATGGTCCGGCCCGGCCCGTCTGGTGTTCTGTATGGGAAGAATCGAGACGAGGAAGAAGAAGGGTTAGGAGGCGTGGGATCTTCATCCAACACTTTGAAATGGTCGTGACCCAAATGCAGACATGCCTTTATATTCAGTACCATCATCGTACACCTTAGCACTTCTCCACGAATCCATCAAGCTAAACAACGTGCCACTCATAATTCCAAACTTGTTGCTCAAGTACGAATCTGATATGATGCTGATATTACTAAAACATATAACATTTAATTGGTCAGCTAATATTCCTACTTTACTTTCGAAAAAGCACGTGCACCACATATAGAGAGACAACAGGGAGTTACTTTCTTAATGCGCTCTGGTTCATCATGTGTGGGACTGCGCAACGAACATTTTATTATCCAAAATCTGCTTGCTCTTCTTTACCATGTTCCTCTTCCATTCTTCTTTAATAAGTACTCTCTCTGTTCCTAAATACAAGTCTTTGTATAGATTCCACCATTGACTACATATGGAGCAAAATGAGTGAATCTACACTCTAAAATGTATCTGGATACATCTGTATGTGATCCATAGTGGAAATCTCTACCAAGACTTATATTTTGGAGCGGAGGAGTATGATAGTAGTAATCTGATATGTTCGTTGTAGTGAATATGAGCGAGGGACATTTGCGATTGTAGAGGTCTATACTGATCGGTTGGTATGGACACTTTTAACTCGTCGGACCTCTTTGATTCGTAGGATTTTGTAAACATGGGAATAGGATTTGTAGTGGCCTGCCCACTTGAATCCTATAAGAATAGCAAGAAAACGCGGGGAGCTGTATCGCTTTTGAGAGTTACACTGATATTAACAGTACCGCACCTTCAGTTGAAGAGAGCTGGTATCCGAAGCCTTTCTAGCCGTACTGGCAATACTAGCACATATATTCCAGCAAGTTCCACTTTGCTGATTTTACTCTGATGCTTATGGTTTTCCCGTTATATCTACACTATGATCTGTGTAGTTGCTTTATGTCGCACTAGCAGCAGTCCACTCTTGAAGCTAAACACCGCAATGACTTACAAAATTGCCACCAAGGCATTGAGTGCCATTCTGGATGCAATGAAACTCATACGCTCCCCATCTGTTAACTCTTGTTCAGAATATGATCCTAATAACTCTTGTCCAAAATTGCCACATACAGAGAGACAACATGGGATTGCATTTCTTTGGGTGATGTGATCCATCATGAGTGGGCAACCAACATTGTATGCAATTAAGCGGAACCTCAAGAATATGCTTCCTCTTACATTTCTTTAACATGTTCCTCTTTTGTTATTACGTATTTAAATGCGTATAGTATGTTCCTTGTCAGGAAGGGGAGCAGGGACATCTGCAGTCAACAACTTATAGAGCTGGCATGTACTTGATCGATAGGCTTTCAGTTACTAGCAGCAATACAACACCGTATTTTCAAGCCAGTTCCACTTTCCCGATTTATATATCGTGGTTATGGTGTACCCCTTTTATGTACACTATGATCTGCCTAGTTGCTGTGTGCTCTTGTTATCATGGTTTGGCAATAAACTCTCTATATAGTATATTTTGAACCTATCATCTGCCAACTATCCTTACTTTTGGAGCCTATTTTTTTGTGTACTTGTGCCAGATTATATAAATGCACGCACCATATTACAGCACACATGAGCTCTCTCATCAGAATCCAGTGATAGCACACAAGTGTTTACAGGGGCGCCCCTATATTAGAATATCCTCTGCATTACAAAGATAATCTCACAACTATTTATGTTTTCATGGTTCTCAGATATTATACGTAATTACAGTGAATATCAGAATCCACGCATCAGAAGAATATTGTGGAACATTGCAATGACTTACAAAATTGGCACCAAGGCATTGAGTGCCATTCTAGATGCAATGAAACTCATACGCTCCCCACCTGTAGATTCTTGTTCAGAATATGATCCTAATGACTATTCTAACCTCGAGGAGTCAAAGGCAGATGGCCTGTCATGTTCACCCATCAAGGTGCCTGCTCTAATTTGGCAAGGTTTTATTGATTGCGCATATCTTGCATATGTTATCTTGCATTTCTTCTACTTTGTTGCACCGCCATCTGCTTAGTTTACTCATCATATATGTCGAGATGTCATGCACATCCATTATCAATACATATTCCATCTGTCATCATACCATGTTTTTTCACTCAAATGTTGTTCTTGTGCATCAGACATCAAAAAGGAAGAGGGTGATTGCCGAACCTGAAGGAGCACCAGCAAAGTCCTTGAAAAACGTGGTTGTGCCTGAGAAATCAGATAGCACCCCACTTATATTGGTTGTACAACCAGTGACATGAAACGTAGGACCGACTCCAGCAGACTGTACCCATACTTCACTGGCCACACCACTAGCCCCACCACACAGGACCTGCACTCCAGCAAAAGGTATGCCGATTTCAGTTGCCATAGCACCAGCCGTACCACAGAAAAATACCACTCCAGAAAAAGTACAACAAGTCCATCGGCCGAAGACCTATCCCAACTGCAGAGACGGCTAATTCCTGCAGATTGGAACCCCATTCCAGTTATTCCCAGTTTAAAAGAAAACGCTTTCAATGTTTTTAGGGACTACGTGCATATATTCCCATCATTGGAAGATTATAGTGAAGACAAATACCATTTTCACATCTTCCTGTCCCACTTACGTGTAAGTGCTATTATTCATGGTGATTATTTTCCTGTTTTCTGCTGATTGAACACATCAATGATTTACATTACATTGTTGTAAGTAGGCGAGGGTCAATCTGGATAGTCATGACGGGCAAAGCTTTCTTGCGCTTTTCAAGGAAGCATTGCAGCAGTATTGGTGTTACCTGAGGAAATCGCACTTTGATGGCAAGTCTATAAGCAATTTACGGTGAAGTCTCCTGTGCTAAATTTAGAAGACAATGAATGGAAAAACCTTGTTATGCCTTTGGTCTCGATTACGAGGATGAGGTACTGTCTATGATATCGCATGAAAATTTGAACTTCTACTTTCCCGCATGTGCCTTACGGATCTTTTTTGCAGGAAATCTGCTCGAAAAAGAATTCCGAGGACATCGCAAATATGCTGCCCGCTGCTTTGCTCTTGTTAGTACCTGTTGTCCTGTATCACTGTACTTGCATACATACCTGGTTCATTATGTGACAGCAGTATGCATGATAGCTTGCTTATCAATTGTTCGCTCCAAATTATCTGATCTGTATGAATGGTTACATTAGTGTAGAATATATCCAATGACAATGATTTTTTTAGCTCTGCATTGTTCTTGTAAGTACCTGTTGTCCTTTATCAGTGTACTTATATTGACAGGTAGTTGTTCATGTACCATCACTCTGCAGCTTATTTTCCTTTGCCCTCCATTTTCTACACATAAGATCTATATTTACTCTTACCATAAGGTTGGATAACACCGATGGTATTGAAGAAGTTTAGCTGTGCATTGCTCTTGGCTGTACCTTTTGCCTATATCATTGTACTTACATTTATAGCTACTTGGTTATGTAGCATCACTCTTCATCTTATCTTAAATATTCTCCATTTTTCTTATATTGTCACATCTATATTTACTCTTAACAAAATGTAAAATAAAGGCAATGCTTATGAAGAAGATTCTATGGTGAACTTCTTGAATTGCCCCCCCCCATCAGCATGGACAAGGGCTTTATAGAGCCTGCCTTCACCAATAATGTAAATTTGTCCTTCTCAAGCCTTCAAACATTTTTGTGTATATTTGGTTAGGCATGACTGCAGCAGCTGTTTATTTTTGGTGTTTGCATCGAATTGCATGTTGAAAGTTTATTATGTACTCCAGTTCATAAGCAAAAGTTTGTCCTTCTCAATTTAAGTTCTCAGTTGTACAACCAAGTTCCTTCTTCATACCATGTAAATTAAACTATACAGAGCAAGTGATCTTATTTTGCCAATCTGAAATGGGATAAATTGACAGCACACTAACCCTTGATACTTATGAGTTCTTGATCTGTAATCCAGTGGTGTCGTGAAGCTGCCAACTCCTCCACAATGTCATTTCCTGCCATGTCTTGACCTGAACAATACCATATTATGTTAATGCTATTTTAAACTGTGTCACTTTATTAAATCGATGAAATGTGATGAATTATCGACAACGATACTTGTATGTGCAAAACACATCATCATCTGCTTGTTTATCTTTCGTAGTGAGGAGGATATAAGTGTCAAACAAGTGCGATCTCACCAGCTTGCTCATTTATGCAGCTGACTCCCGAGGTGGCTATCCTTTCTTGAACTCTATTGAAGGGTTGTCGGTTTTGTATATTATTTTGTCGGCGTGTTTAGTTGCCTTTGGTGGTGATCTTTGATGCCCAGTGTATGTAATCTATTATGCCTTGTGCTTTATTGTCATAGTGGCGAACTTTGATGCCTAGTGGATGTAATATGCCGTAATTTCTTTATTGTATAGTCTAGGTTTTTTCTTATTCACGATCTTTGCGGTTATTTTTCAGTATATATATATATCCTGTCTTATGATAAACCGACCAAACCGTAAAATTACGGTACATAATCGGGCCGTTATGCAAATCACCATGTATGATCCACATCATGGGCCCCGTCATCTTGGTCCGTTAACAGGCCTAAATGTAAACGGGCCCACTAGTAGATTCCGGCCATTAATAGGCCGAGTAAACCGCCGACCCTATTTTCCCAAAAAAACTCAATGGGCCTTTAGGAGGCTGAAAAGTAGGTTGGGCCTGAAACGTGTCGAACAGCTCACGAGCCGGCAGCAGGCCGAAATAGACCCCGGCCAATGAATGTGCCAATCAAATTATGGGCTTATAACAGGCCAAAATTGTCTCGGTCCTTGTTTGGCCCAATCATATTATCGGCTGCGAGCAGGCCGGATGCAAACCGTGTCGTAGTTAGGCCCAACTATATGACGGGCTTTTAACAGGCCGGAATTAATATAGGGACGAAATGTTAAACGGGCCCTTAACAGGACGAAACTAATATTAGGCCGAATTACTAAATGGGCCTTTAGCAAATGGGCCCAAAAGCGTAGCGTCCAGTTGACGGGCTGAATCTGATATGGGCCATAATTTATCCCAAAGCCTCTTAAAGGGCCGAAACTGATCTGGGTCGTAATTTGGCCCAGAACGTGTTAGGCTTTTAACGGGCCGGATCTCATATGGGCCATTATTAGGCTCGGGACGTGGTAGGCCATTAATGGACCGGATCAAATATGGGCCGACATTTGGCCCAAAACATGGCAGCCAGTTAATGGGCCGGCCTACTAGGGTCCTCAAAATCTTGTGGGCCTAAAGCTGGGTCGGCCCATTAATGTCGGCGAAATCTCATGGGCCTTTAGCTGGGCTGGCCCATTATGGTCCATAAAAATCTTGTGGGCCTTCACCTGGGCTGGCCCATTATGGCGCCAAAAATCTTGTGGGCCTTTACCTGGGCCGGCCCATTATGGCCTGCAAAATCTTATGGGCCTTTAGCTGGGCCGTCCCATTATGGTCCGCAAAATCCTGTGGGCCTTTAGTTGGGCCGGCCCATTTAAACTTTGTGAGCCCTTTGTTGGGCGTGCCACGTGTCGGCGTATCATAGGCGCTTTGGGTCCAATGAGTGGATGACATACTGTCCCAGCGGTGAGCCAACACGTGTTTCCTCCGACCAATGATGATTTTACCGTGGAAAATCCCCATTAGTCGAGGCTGTTAGCGGGTTCTCGGATCCAAAACCGGACCCGATAAGCTTAACGGCGTTCGTTACGGTGGATGCCACATGTCGGTCACCCTTGGCGAAAGCATACGTGGCGCATGATTATCGTCATGGAAGTGGACACTTCCGTGATGATAATTTTGGTAATGTCATGGAACACTTCTACGACAGCACAGGTATGACTATCTTGATTTTGTCATAAATTTGTCATGGATGTACACGCATGACAGAAAACTTGACCTACTGTGACAAACACGTATCATCACGGAAGTGTATTTTTTTGTAGTGCAAGGTGACCCGGCTTCTCCCCTCCTCTTCAACTTTGTGGCTGACTCTTTATCTCATATTCTGACTCGGGCTGCTGTTGCTGGCCACATTACTCTTGTCAGCTCCCACCATGTTCATAGTGGCATCTCTCACTTACAATATGCGGATGATACTATTATTATGGTTGAGCTGAATGAGGCTAGCATAATCCACCTGAAGTTTCTTCTCCTTTGCTTCGAAGCTCTCTCGGGTCTCAAGATCAATTTTGCTAAGAGTGAAGTCATTGTTACTGGGGCTTTGGACGTTGAGGCCCAAAGAGTTGCTCATCTTCTTAATTGCTCCCTTGGCTCCTTTCCTTTCAAATATCTCAGCCTTTCGATCTCTCCCCACAAGCTGCTGGCTAAAGATTTTGCTCCGGCTGTCACTAAGGTGGGCAATCGGGTATTGCCGTGGAGAGGCCATTACAACACCCAAGCGGGCAAGGTAGCCCTAACCAACGCTTGCTTGTCTTCCCTTACCATGTTTCTAATGGGCTTATACCTCCTTTCAGGAGGGACACACGTTGGTTTTGATAAGCACAGGGGTGCCTTTTACTGGAATTCGGTTGATAATAAGCGCAAATACAGGATGGTGAACTGGAAATACATTTGTCGACCCAAAAACCTAGATGGGTTAGGGATCATTAACACTGCTGTCATGAATAAGTGCCTCATTTTGAAGTGGTGGTGGAATATCATGTCCTCCGCGGAATCCCCCCTGTGGCTCAACATCCTCGAGGCTAAGTACTTCCCGACGTCGAGCCCCATGTTTGCTTCGTCCTTTGGTGGTTCACAATTTTGGCATCAGCTCGTTAAAGTGCGTCCAGTTTTTCAGTCTTTGGTCAAATTTATAGTCAGGAACGGCAAATCTACTCATTTTTGGCTAGACTGGTGGTGTGGGGAAACCACCCTCGCGGTGTCGTACCCTACCTTGTTCTCTTACTGTTCTAACCCGGAGATCTCTATCTTCAAGCTCTCTCTAAATAACTGGGATCTAGACCTCTGTAGAACACTATCTCCTGAAGAGTTGGAAGACTGGCATCACCTTATTGCTTGCTTCCCCTTGCTCTCGGAGGAAGAGGACTCGGTTGTCTGGCCCCATTCTTCTTCTGGTCGCTTTTCGGTTAAGTCTGTTTATGCTAAACTCATCTCTGGCTCCCCCACGTCCAAGTTCAAATGCATTTGGAAGGCCCGAATTCCTCCTAAGATCAAAATTTTCTTGTGGCAAGCTTTTCGTGGGAAGCTCCCTTGTGGATCAAATTTGGAAGAGGAACGGTCCGGGCTCAGACAGATGCGCCTTATGTGGGGCCATCGGGAACACTGATCATATCTTCTTCCAATGCACTTTAGCTAAGTTTGTGTGGAGCCATATTCGTTATTGGTTGCAAGTGAATTGGAATCCCTCGTCCTTTGTGGACTTGCGGAGACTAGCCAGCGGCTTATCTGGGGCATCTAAAAGGATTTTCTGGGTTGGGTCCGCAGCGATTTGTTGGACGCTGTGGACCACTAGAAACAAGTTTACCATTGAACATATCTTCCCAGCTAATCCTGTTAGTTGCTTATTTAAAACTAGTGTATTCCTGCAGCAGTGGAGATTATTGATTAAGGAAGCGGATCACAAGGCTTTCGACGCTATGGCTTCCAAGATTCGGATCACGGCTTCCTCCTTGGCGCGCTGGCATCGGGAGGTGTCTTAATTCTAGCTTCTTCTATCATTTCATTTGAGGGCTGGCCTGCGTGCCATGACTGGCTAGGTAGCCATGTACGCGAACTTTCTCTATCTGTTGTCCTGCTACTTTGTTTGCTTGGATGTTGGTTGTGCTACTCTGCCTGGTGGCTTTATTTATAAAGTCGGGCGTATGCCTTTTATCTAAAAAAATATATTAGAGCAACAGTCTGATGTGGAGCCAGGGATTGCTAATTTCACAACATACAAGTTTCCTAAGCATCAGAGCCTTCCAATAGCAACTAAATAACCTAGAACAAATATTAGAGCAACAGTCTCATGTGGGCGAGGAGAGAAACACATACACCATTGCTAATTTCACAACATACAAGGTTCCTAAGCATCAGAGCCTTCCAATAGCAACTAAATTAAGATTTACAGGTTGTTATATGTACAAAACATGGACTATGTGCCATCAGGCCCTTTTGTGTGTGACTTGGTTCCTATTAAGAAAATACAATGTTGCAATACGCTTGGCTGCTCAAACAAATAGGTCAGCAGCGACAGCCAAGACCTCGTCAACTCGCTTCAGCTGCTCGATTGCATCTCAAATTAGACCTGATCTATTTATTAGACCTATTTACAATGGCGGCTCGTACAGATTTCTCTTTGAACATACTGGCATGAATTAATCATAATGAGCTAGCCTGCAAGTTATCATGTATTCATGCGATTGATATACACCCATGTGGGAATTGTTTTCGCCCATCACCAATTTAGCCACAGAAGCAAACATGCAGCTTCTGCTAATTGATAATTGCAGCAGTAAGAAGGCCTGCCAATTAGCTCTTGCGATTTTTCTCTGAACAAAGAGGGAAAAACCAGCGCCACACTTTCAAGCACCGCCGTTGTCCAGATCGATGTGATCGGTTCTACACTTTTGCCCCTATGCACAATTCACAAATTAAACACATGTTCCAGAAGACATGAATGCTTGGACATATAAGCAATGGGATGAATGCTGGTGCGAGGGGGTGTGGTCGGTGGCCGCTGACCGGGTGCGTCGAGGGGTACAGATGGTGGCGATGGACCAGGGCAGGGAGTCCGACAGAGGATTCCGAGTGGCAGCCAAGTAGGAGGGGCTGGGATTCGCGACGGCGCTAACCCTAGCGCCTCTGTTCGAGGTTTGGAACGAGAGAAATAGAGCATGCGTGTGAGTTGAGTTGACGGGCCTGGCAGGGTTTCGATGGGCTTGGCCCATGTGCTTGTCAGACGTGAGAGGAGAGGAGGCGAACGGCGGATGGACAAAGCGCAGGGCAGGACGCGGTCCCTCGGCAGGAAGATGCTGATCACCAGTGCCGGATCAGTCGGGTGGAGACGCGAGAGGATGCAGTCCTACTGGGTGACGACCCTCTGACGCCAATAGCCGCATGACCAGGGCGAGGAGGCACTTACGCAGGCAGATTTGGATGGTGCCACGACCTCCACCTGACCTTGAATGATGCAGGGGAGTCGACGACAGCCCAGAACTGGAGGGAAGGCGGCGGCTTATGGGATGTCGCGGCCGTCGCAGCGCCGGTGGAGAGCTTGGGGCGGCAGCAACGCAAGGGAGCCGGGCGGTGCGTGGAGAGAAGGATCGGTGAGTTCGGGTGGGAGACCGCGATCTGATTTTGTAGGACAGGGAAAAGGAGAAGGTGTCAGCTACCGCTTGAGCATGTGTTGGTTTTTCCTTAAAGAGGAAAAAGTGATGCAACAAAGTAGCGTAAGTATTTCTCTCGGTTTTTTATAACCAAGGTATCAATCTAGTAAGAGACTACACGCAAATTCCTAGTACCTGCACAAACAATAAAGAACCTTGCAACCAACGCGATAAAGGGGTTATCAATCCCTTCAGGGCCACTTGCAAAAGTGAGTCTGATAAAGATAATAAGATAAATATTTTTGGTATTTTTGTTGTATAGATTGGAAAGTAAAGATTGCAAAATAAACGGCGACAGAAATTGGCAAGTTGACGGGAAACTAATATGATGTAAAATAGACCCGGGGGCCATAGGTTTCACTAGTGGCTTCTCCCAATATAGCATATTTTACGGTGGGTGAACAAATTACTGTCGAGCAATTGATAGAAAAGCGCATAGTTATGAGAATATCTAGGCATGATTATGAACATAGGCATCACATCCGTGACAAGTAGACCGAAACGATTCTGCATCTACTACTATTACTCCACACATCGACCGCTATCAAACATGCATCTAGAGTATTAAGTTCATAAGAACAGAGTAACACATTAGGCAAGATGACATGATGTAGAGGGATAAACTCAAGCAATATGATATAAACCCCATCTTTTTATCCTCGATGGCAACAATACAATACGTGCCTTGCTGCCCTGTTGTCCTTTGGGAAAGGACACGCAAGATTAAACCCAAAGCTAAGCACTTCTCCCATTGCAAGAAAGATCAATCTAGTAGGCCAAACCAAACTGATAATTCAAAGAGACTTGCAAAGATATTAAATCATGCATATAAGAATTCAGAGAAGAATTAAATATTGTTCATAGATAATCTTGATCATAAACCCACAACTCATCAGATCTCGACAAACACACATAAAAAGTATTACATCGAATAGATCTCCAAGAGAATCGAGGAGAACTTTGTATTGAGATCCAAAGAGAGAAGAAGCCATCTAGCTAATAACTATGGACCCAAAGGTCTGTTGTAAACTACTCACACATCATTGGAGAGGCCATGGTGTTGATGTATAAGCCCTCCGTGATCGATTCCCCCTCCGTGGAGGGCGGAAAAACCCCAAGATGGGATCTCACGAATGCAGAAGGTTCTTGGCCCGGTGGAAAAAAGTGTTTACGTGGTGCTCCTAGATGTTTTCAGGGTATATGAGTATATATAGGCAAAAGAAGTAGGTCAGTGGAGCTACGAGGGGCCCACAAGGGTGGGGGCGCGCCAAACCCCCCTGGGCGCGCCCTCCTACCTCGTGGCCGCCTCGTTGCTTCCTTTACGTCCACTCCAAGTCTCATGGATTGCGTTTGTTCCAAAAATGATCCTCGCGAAGGTTTCATTCCGTTTGGACTCCGTTTGATATTCCTTTTCTGTGAAGCACTGAAATAGGCAAAAAAAACATCAATTTGCACTGGGCCTCCGGTTAGTAGATTAGTCCAAAAAATAATCTAAAAGTGCATAATAAAGCCCATTAAACATCCAAAACAGATAATATAATAGCATGGAACAATCTAAAATTATAGATACGTTGGAGTCGTATCAAGCATCCCAATGCTTAATTCCTGCTCGTCCTCCAGTAGGTAAATGATAAAAACAGTATTTTTGATGTGGTATGCTACCTAGCATAATTCTCAATGTAATTCTATTTATTATGCCATGATTGTTCAGATCCGAAAGATTCAAGACAAAAGTTTAATATTTACACAAAAATAATAATACTTCAAGCATACTAATAAAAGCAATTATGTCTTCTCAAAATAACATGGCCAAAGAAAGTTATCCTACAAAATCATATAGTACGGCTATGCTCTATCTTCATCACACAAAATATTTAAATCATGCACAACCCCGATGACAAGCCAAGCAATTGTTTCATACTTTTGATGCTCTCAAACTTTTTCAATTCTCACGCAATACATGAGCGTGAGCCATGGATATAACACTATATGTGGAATAGAATGGTGGTTGTGGAGAAGACAAAAAGAAGAAGATAGTCTCACATCAACTAGGCGTATCAACGGGCTATGGAGATGCCCATAAATAGATATCAATGTGAGTGAGTAGGGATTACCATGCAACAGATGCACTAGAGCTATAATTGTATGAAAGCTCAACAAAAGGAACTAAGTGGGTGTGCATCCAACTCGCTTGCTCACGAAGACCTTAGGGCATTTTGAGGAAGCCCATCATTGGAATATACAAGCCAAGTTCTATAATGTAAAATTTCCACTAGCATATGAAAGTGACAACATAGGAGACTCTCTATCATGAAGATCACGGTGCTACTTTGAAGCACAAGTGTGGTAAAAGGATAGTAACATTGTCCCTTCTCTATTTTTCTCTCATTTTTTTGTTTGGGCCTTTTTTTATGGCCTCCTTTTTTTCATCCGGAGTCTCATCTCGACTTGTGGGGAATCCACAGTCTCCATCATTCTTTCCTCACTTGGTACAATGCTCTAATAATGATGATCATCACACTTTTATTTACTTACAACTCAATACTTAGAACAAAATATGACTCTATGTGAATGCCTCGTGATGTCTGCAGGATATGCAATGAATCAAGAGTGACATGTATGAAAATCATGAGCGGTGGCTTTGCCACAAATCGATATCAACTACATGATCATGCAAAGCAATATGACAATGATGAAGCATGTCATAATAAGCGGAGCAGTGAAAAGTTGCATGGCAATATATCTCGGAATGGCTATGGAAATGCCATAATAGGTAGGTATGGTGGCTGTTTTGAGGAATGTATATGGTGGGTGTATGATACCGGTGAAAGGTGCACGATATTAGAGAGGCTAGCAATGGTGGAAGGGTGAGAGTGCGTATAATCCATGGACTCAACATTAGTTATAAAGAACTCACATACTTATTGCAAAAATCTATTAGTTATCGAAACGAAGTACTACGCGCATGCTCGTAGGGGGATAGATTGGTAGGAAAAGACCATCGCTCGTCCCCGACCGCCACTCATAAGGAAGACAATCAATAAATAAATCATGCTCCGACTTCATCACATAACGGTTCACCATACGTGCATGCTACGGAATCACAAACTTTAACACAAGTATTTCTCAAATTCACAACTACTCAACTAGCATGACTCTAATATCACCATCTTCATATCTCAAAACAATCATAAAGAATCAAACTTCTCATAGTATTCAATGCACTTTATATGATAGTTTTTATTATACTTATCTTGGATGCTCATCACATTAGGACTAATTTTTTAACCAAAGAAAATTACCATGCTGTTCTAAAAGACTCTTAAAATAATATAAGTGAATCATGAGAGATCAATAATTTCTATAAAATAAACCACCACCGTGCTCTAAAAGATATAAGCGAAGCACTAGAGCAAAATTATATAGCTCAAAAGATATAAGTGAAGCATATAGAGTATTCTCATAAATTCCTATTCATGTGTGTCTCTCCAAAAGGTGTGTATAGCAAGGATGATTGTGGCAAACTAAAAATCAAAAGAATCAAATCACACAAGGCGCTCCAAGCAAAACACATATCATGTGGTGAATAAAAATATAGCCTCAAGTAAAGTTATCGATAGATGAAGGCGAAAGAGGGATGCCTTGAGGCATCCCCAAGCTTAAACTTTTGGTTGTCCTTGAATTTTACCTTGGGGTGCCTTGGGCATCCCCAAGCTTAGGCTCTTGCCACTCCTTATTCCATAATCCATCAAATCTTTACCCAAAACTTGAAAACTTCACAACGCAAAACTCAATAGAAAATCTCATGAGCTCCGTTAGCAAAATAAAACAAACCACCACTTTAAGATACTGTAATGAACTCATTATTTATTTATATTGGTGTTAAACCTACTTTATTCCAACTTCTCTATGGTTCATCCCCCCCGATACTAGCCATAGATTCATCAAAATAAGCAAACAACACACGAAAAACAGAATCTGTCAAAAACAGAACAGTATGTAGTAATCTGTATCAAACGGAAACTTCTGTAACTAAAAAATTCTGCCAAAATAGGACGATCTAAATAATCAGTTTATTGATCTACTTCAATTGGAATCAGTATTTTATCACTTTCTGGTGATTTTTAACAATTGTTTTCATGAGCAGAAAGTTTCTATCTTTTTCAGCAAGATCAAATAATTATCACCCAAGAAGATCCTATAGGTTTTACTTGGCACAAACACTAATTAAACATAAAACCACATCTAATAAGAGGCTATATGAATTATTTATTACTAAACAGGAACAAAAAGCAAGGAACAAAAATGAAATTGGGTTGCCTCCCAACAAGCGCTATCGTTTAACACCCCTAACTAGGCATAAAAACAAGAATAGATCTAGGTATTGCCGTAATGATAAGGCAAATCATGAAAAATCATATCATATTCCCTACGTTCAGCAGCAAGTTTTCTTTGTGGCAAGCAAAAGTAATCAAAAGGGCTAAATTTAATGGGACAAAAGTCCCCAAGATCAAGCTCGGGAGGTATGGGTTCCTCTTTTGGCCCCTTATATTGCACGACCAATTCATCATTACAAACATTCTTTTGGCAAAAAGTCATGAGCCTTTGTTCAAGAAAAAAACCTAACCCATTGTTTTGAATAGCAAAATCATCATTAAGTTCAAAGATCCTATCAACTAGAACATCGGTAGGAACCTTCTTTCTCAGGTTTTCATTATAAGCAACATGATCTAAGGATTGTAAACGCATTTTGTCTTCTTGATTAAAAAGGATAGCTTCTATGGGAGGACGACCAGCGTCCACCCTATAATGCGCAAAAATTTCTTTGGCCTCTTTCATTATAAATCTGAACTCATGTGCCAAAAAGATAGTGGATGCTCGCTTAACAGAAGAATGCTCAATATTGGAAAATTTTAGAAAAATTGTTTGTATGCAAGGATGCATATGAACAAATTGTCTTTCAAGTTCAACTACGAGCAAAGATATAGCATCCGCAAGACTACTAGTTCTATGAAGAATAGACCCTCCCATAGTGGGCAGAGGCATAGCACAAGTAAAGAAATCTTGAATAACTCCTTCTCGATAATATTACCACTACCAATCCGAAACTTTTTGGTGTGTAAAATAGTAGGTTCTTCATGAGGATCATCAAAAACATCAAAGTTCTCCATGTTATTACCACTATCCTTATCAATGATAACCTCCCCAGTTTCAGACATGATGGCAGTAAATCTCACAAAGAGCGAGCACACAAAAGGTAAGCAAAAAGAGATGAACAGAAAAAGGGCGAATAAAGCGGCAAGGGTAAAGTGGAGGAGAGGAAAAGCGAGAGGCAAATGGCAAATAATGAAATGTGAGGGATAAGAGTTTGTGATGGGTACTTGGTATGTCTTGACTTGTGCGTAGATCTCCCGACAGCGGCGCCGAAATCCTGCGTTGGCAGGAGACCAAATCTTGACTTGACTTGGCGTAAGCCTCCCCGGCAACGGCGCCAGAAATCCTTCTTGCTACCTCTTGAGCATGCGTTGGTTTTCCCTTGAAGAGGAAAGGGTGATGCAGCAAAGTAGCGTAAGTATTTCCCTCAGTTTTTTAGAACCAAGGTATCAATCCAGTAGGAGACTACACGCAAATTCCGATTACACTGCACAAACAATTAAGAACCTTGCAACCAACGCGATAAAGGGTTGTCAATCCCTTCATGGCCACTTGCAAAAGTGAGATCTGATAAAGATAATAAGATAAATATTTTTGGTATTTTCTTGTATATATTGAAAAGTAAAGATTGCAAAATAAGCGGCGACAGAAATTGGCAAGTTGACGGGAAACTAATATGATGTAAAATAGACCCGGGGGCCATAGGTTTCACTAGTGGCTTCTCTCAAGATAGCATATTTTACGGTGGGTGAACAAATTACTGTTGAGCAATTGATAGAAAAGCGCATAGTTATGAGAATACCTTCGCATGATTATAAACATAGGCATCACGTCTGTGACAAGTAGACTGAAACAATTCTGCATCTACTACTATTACTCAACACATCAACCGCTATCCAGCATGCATCTAGAATATTAAGTTCATAAGAAATGAGTAACGCATTAGGCAAGATGACATGATGTAGAGGATAAACTCAAGCAATATGATATAAACCCCATCTTTTTATCCTCAATGGCAACAATATAATCGTGCCTTACTGCTTTGTTGTCCTTTGGGAAAGGACACCACAAGATTGAACCCAAAGCTAAGCACTTCTCCCATTGCAAGAAAGATCAATCTAATCATGCCAAACCAAACTGATAATTCAAATAGACTTGCAAAGATACTAAATCATGCATATAAGAATTCAGAGAAGAATCAAATATTGTTCATAGATAATCTTGATCATAAACTCACAATTCCTCGGATCTCGACAAACACACCACAAAAGTATTACATCAAATAGATCTCCAAGAGAATCGAGTAGCACTTTGTATTGAGATCCAAAGAGAGATAGGAAGCCATCTAGCTAATAACTAGGACCCGAAGGTCTATGGTAAACTACTCACACATCATCGGAGAGGCCATGGTGTTGATGTAGAAGCCCTCCATGATCGATTCCCCCTCCGGCGGAGCGCTGATACATCGCCGTCGTATCTACTTTTCCAAACACTTTTGCCCTTGTTTTGGACTCTAACTTGCATGATTTGAATGGAACTAACCTGGACTGACGCTGTTTTTAGCAGAATTGCCATGGTGTTATTTTTGTGCAGAAATAAAAGTTCTCGGAATGACCTGAAAATCAACGGAGATTATTTTTGGAATTAATAAAAAATACTGGCGAAAGAATCAAGGCCAGGGGGCCCACACCCTGTCCACGAGGGTGGGGGCGCGCCTACCCCCTGGGCGCGCCCCCTGCCTCGTGGGCCCCCTGGAGCTCCACCGACCTCAACTCCAACTCTATATATTCACGTTCGGGGAGAAAAAATCAGAGAAGGATTCATCGCGTTTTCACGATCACGGAGCCGCCAAGCCCTAATCTCTCTGGGAGGCTGATCTGGAGTCCATTCGGGGCTCGAGAGAGAATCCGTCGCCATCGTCATCATCAACCATCCTCCATCACCAATTTCATGATGCTCACCGTCGTGCGTGAGTAATTCCATAAATGAAGCTTGCTTTGGGCGGTGATGGGTTGGATGATATTTACCATGTAATCGAGTTAGTTTTGTTAGGGTTTAATCCCTAGTATCCACTATGTTCTAAGATTGATGTTGCTATGACTTTGCTATCTTAATGCTTGTCACTAGGGCCCGATTGCCATGATTTCAGATCTGAACCTATTATGTTTCCATGAATATATGTGAGTTCTTGATCCTATCTTGCAAGTTATAATCACCTATTATGTGTTATGATCCGTTAACCCAGAAGTGACAATAATCGGGACCACTACCGGTGATGATCGTAGTTTGAGCAGTTCATGTATTCACTAAGTGTTAATGCTTTGGTCCGGTACTCTATTAAAAGGAGGCCTTAATATCCCTTAGTTTCCAATAGGAGCCCGCTGCCACGGGAGGGGAGGACAAAAGATGTCATGCAAGTTCTTTTCCATAAGCACGTATGACTATATTCGGAATACATGCCTACATTACATTGATGAATTGGAGCTAGTTTTGTGTCACCCTATGTTATAACTATTGAATGAGGAATCGCATCTGGCATAATTCTCCATCACCGATCCAATGCCTACGAGCTTTTCACATATTGTTCTTAAACTTATTTACTTTTCCGTTACTCTTTGTTACAATCACTACAAAACTATCCTTTGTTACTTTTTGCCACTTTATTACCGTTACTTCCATACTACTTTGCTACTAAATACTTTGTTGCAGATACTAAATTATCCAGGTGTGATTGAATTGACAACTCAACTGCTAATACTTGGGAATATTCTTTGGCTCCCCTTGTGTCGAATCAATAAATTTGGGTTGAATACTCTACCCTCGGCTGTTGCGATCCCCTATACTTGTGGGTTATCAAGACTATTTTATGGTGCCGTTGCCGGGGAGCATAGCTCTATTCTTTGAGCCACTTGGGATTTATATCTTACGGTCACTATGAGGAACTTGAAAGGCAGAAAAGAACTAAGATTTTTCCCTCAACTACGGCCGGAGGTAAGGAAGCGCCATCTAGCTACGCACTTGACTCACCTTACATTTTGAGTAAGCTTGCGACACCTAAACACCTTACGCTATTAATTACGATATGTATGCGTTATTGATGATGCCACTTCGCTATGCATGATACTTATGATGAAACTACTTCTATGCTTGATACTACTTTGTGCCACTAGGTGAATTTCTTGATGCACAACTTGCTAGGGCTAGAGAGAATGAAATTATTAAAAGCTGGTAATATTGATGAAACTCATGATGATAATTCTCCCCTAGATATGAATTGCACTGTTGTGCACAGGGGTTATGTAATGGATGAAGAAACTGCTAGAGACTTTCTTGCTTGCAATGATAGGAGTGATCTTAAGAAATTCTTAGCTAAGCTGAAGAAAAATCTCTGAATGCGAATGAAATATGACCACTGCTTTTGCTACTTCACCTATCTTTGTTACTGATAAGGATTATGATTTCTCTGTTGATACCGAGATAATTACTTTGGTTGAATCTGATCCTTTCTATGGCTATGAATCTAAAACTGTTGTGGCACATCTTACTAAATTAAATGATATAGCCACCCTGTTCACTAATGATGAGAAAACTCACTACTACTATATCCTCAAATTATTTCCGTTCTCATTAAAGGGTGATGCTAAGATATGGTTTAATTCTCTTGATCACGGTTGTGTCGTAGTCCCAGGATATGATTTATTACTTCTCTGCTAAATATTTCCCCGCTCATAAGAAACAAGCTGCCTTAAGGGAAATATATAATTTTGTGCAAATTGAAGAAGACAGTCTCCCACAAGCTTGGAGGAGGCTTCTCCAATTACTTAATGCTTTGCCTGATCACCCTCTCAAGAAAAGTAAAATATTTGATATCTTTTATAATGGACTAACCGATGCTTCCAGAGACCACCTGGATAGTTGTGTTGGTTGTGTTTTCAGGGAAAGAACAGTTGATCAAGGTGAATTGCTATTGAATAATATGTTGACTAATGAAAATAATTGGACACTTCTGAACCAACTCCTAAGCCAACTCAGAAGAAAGGGGTATTATATTTCTCGATCCACGAAGATATGCAAGAGGCAAAGAAATCTATGAAAGAAAAAAGGTATTAAAAGCTGAAGATGTTAAGAATTTACCTCCTATTGAAGAAATACATGGTCTTAATCTGCACTTTGTTGGAGAAATACATTGTCTTGATAACCCAACCACGGGTAGTAAAGGTAAATTCTCTCTATAGATTTGATGAAGGTGATATTCCTCGTTATAAGTCTGCTAGCCAATGCTTAGATGAGTTTGATAATTTTATTGTCAAACAAGAAAACTTCAATGCTTATGTTGGTAGACAATTTGAAACACAATGTTGATATGCTTGAACACTTGAGTGATTATATGTCTAGAGTTAAAGGTGAACTTAAACTCATTAGTAAACATGCTTCTATGGTCACCACTCAAGTAGAACAAGTTCTTAAAGCTCAGAATGATTTGCTCAATGAATTAAATAATAAGAAAAATGATAATCTTTGTTAGGGTTATGACTAGAGGTAAAATGACTCGGGAACCTTTGTATCTGAGGATCATCCTAAGAGAATTGAGCAAGATTCTCGGAGAACTAATGTTGATGCACCTAGTCCTTCTAAAAGAAGAAAAAAATGATAGGACTTTGCATGCTTCTAGTGAACCTGTTGTAGACACACGAGAATCCCAATGATATTTCTATCTACGATCTTTGAAACACAATCTGGTGATGAACATGAACCTCTGAGATAATGTTAATGATGATGTTCATGTTGATGCTCAACCTAGTAATAACAATGATGTAGAAATTGAACCTGTTGTTGATCTTGATAACCCACAATCAAAGAATCAATGTTATGATAAGAGAGACTTCGTTGCTAAGAAGCCACGATAAAGAAAGAGAAGCATGGGTTGAAACCCATGCCTTTTCCTCTCAAACCATCCAAGAAAAGGATGATGAGGATTTTGGCGCTTTCTTTGAAATGATTAGACCTATCTTCTTGTGTATGCGTTTGGTGATATGCTTAAAATGAATCCTTATGCCAAGTATATGAAGGATATACGTTACAAATAAGAGAAAGATACTAGGAAGTTGAAATTTCCACCATGCTTGCTAAATATACTTTTAAGGGTGGAATACCTAAGAAACTAGGAGATCCGGGGAGTACCAACTATACCATGCTCCATTAAAAGAAACTATGTTAGAACTGCTTTATGTGATGCAGGAGCCAGGTGTTATGCCTCTCTCTTTATGTCGTAGACTTGATTTGAATAAGTTGACACCTACTGAAATATCTTTGCAAATGGATGATAAATCAACTGCTATACCTATCGGTATTTGTGAGGATGTGCCTGTTGTAGTTGCAAACATTACTATTTAAACGGACTTTGTTATTCTTGATATTCCAGGGGCGATAGTATGTCTATTATTCTTGGAAGACCCTTTTGAATATCGCGAGGGCTGTTATTGATTGCAATAAAGGCAATGCCACTTTTCATGTTAATGGAAATGAGCATACGATGCGACTTTCGAGAAACAACCTCAAGTCCACAATATCAATTCTATTGGAAAAATTCCGTCGAATTACTATTGGAGGTTTTGAATTTCCTCTTCCTACTCATCAAAGAGATATGATATTCTTATTGTTGGGGATGTGCATATCCCGTTGAGGTAACATAGTGTTATTCAAAATTTCTACGGTTCCATGTTATTGAATGAGTTTGTTAACAAGCCTTGCTCAACCTTGTTAGTGGATTCCTTTTTGATGAGCATGAGATGGATGAAGTTAGAAAGCCACGACCCTCATGTACCCTCCTTTTACTTTCTGTTATTTAGATTAAATAAAGAAAAAATGGTATTTTACATCAGTTTTACGAATTATCGATTGCAATAAAAAATACCCGAAAATAAAAGTTCTCCAAATGCCCGAAAATGAAATATGATTTTTCTGGAATATTTGAGAATATTTGTGAGAGAGCACATCGGGAGCAAGCACACAGCCACGAGGTCCAGGCGCCCACCCCCCTGGGCGCGCCCCCTGCCTCGTGGGCCCATGGTGGCTCCCCTCCACTTATTCCAGCCACCACACACTCTGTCTTCCTCCCAAAAAATCACCAACCAGCTCAAGCACGAGTTCTAGCTCTTTGTGGTGCGATGTTCGATCTCCTAGCTCAAAGCTCCACTCACAAAACTGCTTTGGGGATTGTTCTTGTATGTGACTCCTCTAATGGTCCAATTAGTTTTGTTCTAGTGCTTTATTCATTGCAAATTTTTGCTTCCTAGGTGACCCTGTTCTTGAGCTTGCATGTCAAATTTATATGGTCCCAAGTAGTTCTAATGCATGATATAGTCTCTAGGCACTTGTGGGAGTAGTTGCTATCAATTTTGTTGAGTTTGGTTCACTTTTATTTTAAGTTACTAAAATCTTCAGAAATTTTTCAGAGGAAGAAATATGTTTAGGAAAATGTACCAAGGTGGTTCTTCAAGGAAGCAAGGACCCAGGCCCGCAATACATGAGCCGGACCATGAACCAGCAAGAGAAGCTCAAGTGCGGCCTTGTGAATGGCCGTCAGAAGATTTCATGGTTCGAGCAGGAATTAAGGAGGAATTTGATGCATGTGTGCGTAATGCTGAACTCGAGGGCTTCATGCTAGATAAGTGCCCTCAATACTATCACATAACTGATTCCTTTGTGAGAAGGTTCAAATTTTCATCTTCACGTAATTCTCACACTGTCCTATTCGATATCTATGGCCACTCTTATACTATGGACTTAGAGGATTTTAATCTTTGCTTGCAAACTTCCACAATGGGGTAGTCTTAGTGAACCTCACAAATATGAGTTTAGAGATTTTCTTGCTAGTATTACAGTGGGGGAATCTAGAGATGTAACACAAGCTACCATAGGGAGCATTCATTTTCCTGCTATACATTATTTTGCTCTCTTCATAGGTAGGTGCATAAATGGTAAGGATGAAGCATGTCACATGTGTGTCCCTGATCTTAGCGTTCTCAAGAGTGCTGTTTTAGGAGATAAGCATTATAACTAGGGGGCCATTGTTGCACGGAGGTTGCATAATAATGGTTTAAGTGGAGACTTTTTTGGTGGTATTTATGCAACCCGTGTGGCTAATTTTCTTGGGATACCCATACATGAAAGTGATATGGAATTGCCTCCCACTTATCTAGGATATGAGGCTATGGTTCGCCATCAGTTTATTGAAAGGAACGAACAACCTCTCGATGCCGACTAATGTTTGACAAGCGCCGCATTTTCCATGTTGCTCTCCCTGCTCCTACTTTCTTTGACTTTCGGACAAAGGAAATTTATTATAACCAGGAGGAGGCGAATGCGAGTATAAGAGGAGGGCGGAGGCAGATCGCCTCAGCGGCAGCTCATGAGGCAATAGATGTTGCATCATAAATGCGACCCCAACTACAACTTTGGATATCCGCCCGGGCCGGCCGTGGCGATGAACCAACTTAGGCCAAAGCCTAAGCTTGGGGAGGGCGTATTTCTCACCGACATTAAATTCATATTCGCACACTCATGCTAGTTGTCGGTGCTCATACTTTTCATTGTAATATCCATGCTAGTTTATTTTCTTTTTTCGCTTTCTTCTTGTGTGTTTGATAAACCTTAAGAAAAACAAAAAAAATTAGAAGTAGCTCTTAGCTAGTTTACTTTCCTTGCTTGTAGTAGTAATAATTAAAACAAAACCCAAAAAGATTTCATGTTCTTCTTTTGTTTGTTGGGAGCTTTCCCGTGTAAATAGTTTTATTTCTTTTCTTTTCTTTGGGGGTCGAGAGGAGAAGACCATAATGAAAATGTTGAAGTGGTTCTTATATGCATTATTGTTGATTTAACCAAGAGCCCATATTATCTTGTCTTCTCCTTTGTATTGAATACTGCAGATTCGACTTAGTCAATGCCGTGCATTATTAGTATTATCCACATCGTTCGGTCGTGCAAGTGAAAGGCAATAATGACGATATATGATGGGTGATTGAGATGAGAGAAGCTGGTATGAACTCGACCTCTCTTGTTTTTGTAAATATGATTAGTTCATCGTTCTGATTCAGCCTATTATGGATGAACATGTTACTTAATGACAATTAGGGATTATAGTTGCTTATGCCATGCTTAATTAGCTAGGAGTTTATAATGGTTTACCTTGCGTGCCAACATGCTATTAAAATGGTTGTGATGTGGTATGATAGGGTGGTATCCTCCTTTGAATGATTCGACGGACTTGACTTGGCACATGTTCACGCATGTAGTTGAAACAAAATCAACATAGCCTTCCACGATATTTATGTTCATGGTGGATTATATCCTACTCATGCTTGCACTCAATGTTTATTAATTTTAATGCATGTTCATGACTGTTGCCGCTCTCTAGTTGGTGGCTTCCGGTCTTTTTCTAGCCTTCACTTGTACTAAGTGGGAATCTTGCTTGTGCATCCACTTCCATAAACCCCAAAGTTATTCCATATGAGTCCACCATACCTTCCTATATGTGGTATCTACCGCCATTCCAAGTAAATTTCTATGTGCCAAACTCTAAACCTTCAAATGAAATTCTGTTTTGCATGCTCGAATAGCTCATGTATCAACTAGGATTATCTGTATCTTCCATGCTAGGAGGTTATTCTCAAGAGGAGTGTACTCCGCTCCTCACTCCACGAGAAAATGGCTGGTCACGGGATGCCCAGTCCCATGCTCTATGCAAATCAAATCGAAATAATTGCAAACAAAACTCCCGGGACTCTTGTTAGTTGGAGGCACTTTCGTTGTTTCGAGCCGACCATGGATTGATGCTTGTTGGTGGAGGGGAGTATAAACTTTACCATTCTGTTTGGGAACTGCCTATAATGTGTGTAGCATGGAAGATATCGAGATCTGTCGGTTGTTATGTTGACAATGAAAGTATGCCGCTCAAAATATTATTTATCTCTATTTCAAAAATCGAGCTCTAGCACCTCTACAAATCCCTGCTTCCCTCTGTGAAGGGCCTATCTATTTACTTTTATGTTGAGTCATCACCCTCTTATTAAAAAGCATCAGCTGGAGAGCACCGCTGTCATTTGCATCCATTACTATTAATTTATATTGGGTATGACTATGACTGGATCTCTTTTACCATGAATTACAATGTTTAGTCAGTCCTTGATCTTCAAAGGTGCTCTGCATTTATGTTTCGCGGTCTGTGAAAGGGCTAGCGAGATACCATCTTGTTATATCATATTATGATTGTTTTGAGAAAGTGTTGTCATCTGAGATTTATTATTATTTTGCTCGCTAGTTGATTATGCCATTGATATGAGTAAACATGAGACCTAAATGTTATTGTGAATATGGTTAGTTCATAATCTTTGCTGAAAACTTGAATGTTGGCTTTACATATTTCCAACAACAAGAGCAAACAGAGTTTGTAAAAGTTATTTTTATCACTTTCAGTTTGTCAACTGAATTACTTGAGGACAAGCAAAGGTTTAAGCTTGGGGGAGTTGATACGTCTCCGTCGTATCTACTTTTTCAAACACTTTTGCCCTTGTTTTGGACTCTAACTTGCATGATTTGAATGGAACTAACACGGGTAGCGTTGTTTTCAGCAGAATTGCCATGGTGTTATTTTGTGCGAAATAAAAGTTCTCGGAATGACCTGAAAATCAGGAGATTATTTCTTGGAATTAATAAAAAATCTTGGCAAAGAATCAAGGCCGGGGGCCCACACCTATCCACGAGGGTGGGCGCGCCTACCAGGCGCCCTGCCTCATGGGCCCCACAGGCTCCACCGACCTCAACTCCAACTCTATATATTCTTGTTAGGAGAGAGAAATCGAGAGAAGGATTCATCGCGTTTTACGATCTGGGCCGCCGCCAAGCCCTAATCTCTCGGGAGGGCTGATCTGGAGTCCGTTCGGGGCTCGAAGAGGAATCCATCGCCATCGTCATCATCAACCATCCTCCATCACCAATTTCATGATGCTCACCGCCCGTGCATGAGTAATTCCATCGTAGGCTTGCTGGCCGGTGATGGGTTGGATGAGATTTACCATGTAATCGAGTTAGTTTTGTTAGGGTTTGATCCTAGTATCCACTATGTTACGAGATTGATGTTGCTATGACTTTGCTATGCTTAATGCTTGTCACTAGGGCCGAGTGCCATGATTTCCAGATCTGAACCTATTATGTTTCCATGAATATATGTGAGTTCTTGAGCCTATCTTGCAAGTCTATAGTCACCTATTATGTGTTATGATCCGTTACCCCAGTGACAATAATCGGGACCACTCTTTGGTGACGACCGTAGTTTGAGGAGTTCATGTATTCACTAAGTGTTAAGGCTTTGGTCCGGTACTCTATTAAAAGGAGGCCCTAATATCCCTTAGTTTCCAATAGGACCCCGCTGCCACGGGAGGGTAGGACAAAAGATTTCATGCAATTCTTTTCCATAAGCACGCATGACTCTATTTGGAATACATGCCTACATTACATTGATGAATTGGAGCTAGATCTGTGTCACCCTATGTTATAACTATAGCATGAGGAATACGCATCGGCATAATTCTCCATCAGCGATCCAATGCCTCTGAGCTTTTCACATATTGTTCTTCGCTTATTTACTTTTTCGTTGCTACTTTTACAATCACTACAAAACTATCCTTTGTTACTTTTGCCACCGTTATCTTTACTTCCATACTACTTTGCTTCTAAATACTTTTGTTGCGAGATACTAAGTTATTCAGGTGTGTTTGAATTGACAACTCAACTGCTAATACTTGAGAATATTCTTTGGCTCCCCTTGTGTCGAATCAATAAATTTGGGTTGAATACTCTACCCTCGAAAACTGTTGCGATCCCCTATACTTGTGGGTTATCAAGCACCGGCAAAGGCCCGAAGATGGGATCTCATGGGTACAGAAGGTTGCAGGGGTGGAAAAAGTGTCTCGTGGTGCTCCTGGATGTTTTCAGGGTATATGAGTATATATAGGCGAAAGAAGTAGGTCGGTGGATCTACGAGGGGCCCATAAGGGTGGGGGCGCGCCTACCCCCCCCCCCCCCGGCCGGGCGCGCCCTCCTACCTCGTGGCCGCCTCGTTGCTTCCTTGACGTCCAGTCCAAGTCTCTTGGATTGCATTTGTTCCAAAAACGATCCTCGCGAAGGTTTCATTCCATTTGAACTCTGTTTGATATTCCTTTTCTGCGAAACACTTCAATAGGCAAAAAAACAGCAATTTGCACTGGGCCTCCGGTTAGTAGGTTAGTCCCAAAAATAATATAAAAGTGCATAATAAAGCCCAGTAAACTTCCAAAACAGATAATATAATAGCATGGAACAATAAAAAATTATAGATACGTTGGAGACGTACCAATGTCATGCAATCAAATCATATCGAAACTTGCCTTCCGTAAACCTGACAGAACGGGAAAAGGGGGTTGGATGAGACAAGCGAGCGATACAATGACCTACCATCACGACCACAGTCTCCTTCTTTAGGAGTAGAGATAGCCTTTGGGGTAATTTAAATTTATTACCATATAATTACCATATTGAAATTTCTGAGTTATGGCCTTACCATACACGATTGATAGGCTTTGGGATAATTTAAATTTATTACCATATAATTACCATATTCGAAATTTTACGAGTTATGGCCTTACCATAGCTGGATTGATTTATTACTATAATTATCATATTTGAGATTTCTGAGTTTATAGCCTTACCATCGTGGATTAATTACGATTGATTACCATAAATCGTTGGGTATTGCCAAGCAGGGCGAAAAGAGAAAAGCCGGTGGGAGGGGGTGGTGGGAGGTGGGGCCGAAAAAAACCGGGCGAAAGTGGTGGGACTATCACTACTGCGGGATCTGCTGACGTGACACTACGATCAAAGACCCTTCGGCGAAACTGTATGCGATGCCATAATGCAAGCGGTGGTGTAAAAAAGCTGTCAAAAAAGGTGCAAAACATTTGCGATGGAGGATGCATCAAACACGGTTCAGATTTTAGTTGCCTATGCGATGCAAGGCATACGGTTCGGCTCAGTTAACTGTTTGCGATGAGGAGGAACAAAAGAAACGAGCAGCTAGATGAAGGTGTGTAATGCGATGTACAGCATACAGTTCACTCGGATGAACTACTTGTGATTAGGCAACACAAAAGAAATGGTCAGCCAGATCAAAGGTTTATGCGATATCACGACATGCGGTTCACTTTCGGATGAAGCTGTTTTGCGTTGAGACATGAGAACAAAAGCGGTTCAAATGAACAAGATGTGTGTGATCTGAGGCAAACAGTGCATAATCGGAAACATGTGCGAAGACCGATAACAACATAGACGATTACTGATAACAAGCCGTGTGTGTTGTGAGCAAATGATTGCTGGTATACAATTGTGAGTGATTGATGAAAACATCATTGATGGGTTCCATTGTTTAGTCTGTGTGTGATGTGATTTTCTTTGTCCGCACAACATCTACGCTCTGTCTACAGAGCATCAACATATATACTTAAAAAGACAGCATTGCATAACCAAATTAAGCATACAATTACACAAGTGACTACACACATAACATTTGCACACACCGAAGTAAGTAATTACATGCATACTAAAGTAGGAGAAACAAGGATCTAATCATCTACTTATTGTTGCGGCGGCGCTTGCCATTGCTACTGCTTCGGCTGGATCCCTGGCCATTTTGGGGAAGGAGGCACTTCCTCATGTCAGCGATCCGCTGTACATGTAAATGGCTCGTATGCGCCTCCTTGGCAGCGTACCGCGGCGTGAGCTTTGTCGAGTTTCTCCATCCGGGCTGAGTGCGAACACGCTTGTCCTTGTTGCATGAATCCTTCATGTCTCTCTGTAGTAAAAGTCGATGATGGCCTCGGCAAGGTGAACCGGTGAGTCCTTCTCATGCTCCTTGCTGCCCGGATCTTGTATTGGCCCTAGATGTCGACAAGATTACGGCGGCGATGCCGAACTCTCGGCGCCTTTACATCGTTGGTGATGTCCACCGTAGCGAACATGTAGTGGGGGCTGTTGACAAACTGGCGAAAGCAGCTTCGCAAGGCCTTGTGGCGAGGCAATAGTGGTGAAGCGAGGGCGTGGTAAGCGCACGCTTTGTCTGGCGGCAACGACCTTGGGGCGAGACCGGCCGCGGCGCAGTGTACTCGAGGTCGAACCCGACCACCTTGTACTTCTCCTCGGCAAGCAACGGCTCCATGATATGGATGGAGTGCTCCACCCGGACCGGGTCGTTGGTGTACACCACCGAGAGGTCCATGAACCTTTGTGGGTGTCCACCACGGCGCGCATGGTGAGCTACTTTGCTCGTCGTCGGCAGCGCTCGGGCGCCATTGGGCCGTGCAGGATACCCTCTAAGAATTTCTCGTGGTCGGTGTGCTTCTTGCAATGGTGGGGGCGATCGAAAGGTTGAAGAGACACAAGGGGAGGTTAAATGGCCGCTGTAGTAATAAATGGGGGCCGACCGGCCTGCAATCGTCACATCTTGTCATGACGTTCATAGCGAAGGATTCCAGAATCCAGTGCATGCTTGACAACACCGCACCCCAGGCGTGGGCTTGAAGAGGCGCCAAATGTACCGTCGGTGATCCTGTTCCCACGCTACCGCGTTGTTTACAGCAAGCTTCCGCCCGACTAGTTTGGCCCCGCAGCGTCGGCTAGAAGAGGCCAAATTGTGGGCGTTTATTGGCAAAAAGCTTTGTAAAAGCGAAGTGTGTGGAATGACTTCGGTCATAAGTTTACCCTTGAGTGATGAGGTCAAATTTACATGAAGGGTGATGATGGACACTTTCGAGTGTGATAATTAATTCTCGCTCTCTGATTTTGCACGGTGGAAGAAACCAAGCTGTGTGCAATAATGTCGAAGATCATAGTCGAGTTAGCTATACAAATGCGTGTCTTTGTGAGATCGACAAAGGTAAACTGATTCGAGAATGGTTAATAAAATCTAAGACCATTGCATATTAAAGGTCAAAATAGTGCTAGCAATATCTGAGTCTCATACGATGCCATTTCAATGATTGTACCACAAAAGCTCGAGAAATGTTACAAGGTTCAAATTCCATAGTTATATGGCTCAAATTCGAAGATTACAAGGTTCAAACTGATATTAGAAATGAAATTCAGCTCATCATTTATAGCGCTTTCGTCTTGATCCATTTGAACATGGATATCAGAGAGGTTCAAACTAATATCACCGCTTCTAAGTCTGGTTTCGAAACCTCACAATTTTTGCAAAGGGGTCAGCCACTGAGAAGTCATGTATGGGGTTGACACGATGACTTCTGATTACTCTGTCATCTGAAGTTTCAAAATGAAATTCAGCATTTTTGGAGCCTACTCCATTCTGCCGCAGGTGCCGACGCTGATCAACAAAGCATTCATTTTTTGCGAAATAAATGTAGGGCAAACCTCATTTCCTTCAGCACCCTTGCTCCGAGAGCAAAGAACCTGGCGAATATAATCTCCGGTAAGGTCCCTCGGTAGGAGTTCAAAGTAATTTCTGAGAGATGCAGATCTAGGCATTCGACGTGATTGTTATATTGTATCACATTATCCACCACTGGGCCTAATCTTATCTGCAAAAGAAGAAAACGTGTTAGTGCCTACATGCAGTTTGAACATTACTACAGGCCTATTTGGTTTGTAGGATTTCTAAAATGCACTAACATGCCATCTTCGATCTGATATGATTAACATGTGCATTTGATTACATTCTAGAAATATGTAGCCTTCTTGACAAGAGGTTGGAGTGGATGAAAAGTTCCCTAAGAAAACTAGTACGAGATGAATCTAAAGGAGAAATGCTTATTGATTGTAACCATATGGATCAAGCAACCAATATGGGGGACATGTATGTCTTGAAATCCTCCAAAAGAACCTTTAGAAATCGTAGTACATTGTCATTGTAAACTTGGAAAAAGGTGTCACAAATTGAACTCCGTTATGGTTAACATTTAACAGGAAAGGAACATCACCTCGATATATAGCTTCTCCAGGCACATAAAGCATCTCAGGAAACTGACAACTTGCTCCAGGTCGGGGCTGATAGATTCTAGTGCCAAGACCTTCACTGTGCGCAATTTCAGGGTCAAGCTTGTCGGAATCATTTTAATGACAGACAAACAAACATCTTCAAAATTAGAAATAATGTTAATTTGTAGAAGGAGAGGTAGAAGGCGGCTGTTGTACACGAGCAGGTGTGGATCCAATAACAAGTTGAATTATTTGTCGAGACGGGTAGCCACCTGCTTGTCAATTTGGTATGAAATGACATTGATTCTTATTGGACCTTCTTGATCAACTACAAGTAATCTCTCAAGTGCAGGTGTGTCCTCAATGACCATACAGTGGTACACATCTTGTGATGTCTTCCTGCGGCACCAGCAACACACATAAATAGTCCTAGAGTCATGGAGGTGATGTGGAAGGTACTCAACCCATTGATTGCCTGAAGGCAGAAGGTACTTTCGAGTGCGATCTGACCAGCGGAAGCGAGCGCTCCATGTCACCCTTTAAGAGGCGACGGCGATGAGCTCGAGGTGCTTCGATCGTGGTAGAATAAAATGAGCGGCGTCGTTAAGGGGCAGAAATGGCAGTTCTGAACTTGGCGGCCCAGCGCGTGGTAGCGAGCAGAGTGGGGGCGTTGGCAGCGACCGCATATGCCCATCAAAAGTGAGCTCCTCGAGCTGATCTAGGGTGGGGGATCAAAACCACTCATCAAGCTTGGCTCGGTCCTTGCCGTTGGAACGAAACTTGCCCATTATAAGGCCTTTGGTTGGGCCAAGGTGACTGCCAAGGATCTTGGAGAATGCATCCAAGCTTTTGCGATAGCCATGGCGAGCTTCGTGGGTGTCGATGAGGTCGAGAGGGCTGGAGTTCCATAGGGGCGCCACCGCTGGGAAAGGACGGTTGTCCGTGCCCCATATTTGATTGGGAGGAGGGAGATGATGACTCTTAACATATCATCACGGAGGTTCTTTGATGAAGTCTAGGCCTCTTTGGAGTAAAACTGCAGTTCTAGCTCGCCCGCCTTTGCTTGTTGGCAGCCCGTTCTCCACCTCAGTCTCCTTGTCGGTGGCCTTCGATAGAAATGGGGAGTCTGAGGGAATATTTAGTTAAAAGCAGAGTAATAGAAAAGTGTAATCGTAACTAGAAGTTATTAGGTAGGAATATAGTAAGAAAAGGGAATAACAATTGGTTTCTTAAATACTACACAATTCATTTGACATTCTTTGGGTAAGTCAACATATGCAGATAGTTGAAAAGAAAACTTACTTGAACAAAGTGCGGGCGGATGATTTTGTCGGGAAGTTAGCATATATCTCATTACCGGGCCCTTTTATATGCGATTACAATTTTATTGCCAGCTTTTATTACATAAAACTTTGCAATTTCTTTCAAAAGCGATTGCCAAAATAAAGGTCACCACGTTCATCAAGTCTTCTGATGTAGCGATTGTAAATCCATGGTTTGTGTGCTTGATATGAACATCCGTGGAGCCTTGATCTATGTAAAGGGAAAAATTGTGCACTACATAATCTGTTGCATAGCAAGGGATGTTCTGCAGAAAATGGTAGGATTGTTAAAGAAAATATGGTAACATGCAAATATGGGCCCAACTTGAAAGAAGCTGTCACGATGGTTGAAATCGAATGACAAAAAACTATAATTAAGCAGATAGGGTAAACATGATGTCATGGAAATATGAGAGTAATCGAAAGAACAATACATCATTAATTCTCCTAATATAGAAAGAAGAGAAATCCCTTGGCGTATATGGTGCATGTGACACCTTTTATCCAAATGTAGCAATATTTAGAATATGTTAGGAAAGTAGGCCATGCCAACCCGATTTAGGGTGAGATTGAACATACCATGGCGTGTCCTCAAGTTATCGAGTGCGGTGAGATGGAATCTCTAGCGGCGATCGCAAAGTCTGAAGTGTCGGCGTCTTTGTACATTCTATGAATGAAAGAAAACCCTCAAATCAGCTCGAATAAAATGAATTCACGCCCGATTTCCGCCGGGTGATTAAAGGAGGCAGATGAACTGGGATAAGAGATGAGATAATATCTCATTAAATTAGTTACCTTGTCGTCCATAAGAAAGAACCCTCGATGCTGGCGGATTCCCCAACCGGCGGAGCTTGGTGCGACCTTGAGCAACATCGAGAAAGTCGATGGCGATAACGGCGACAAGCGGAAGTGGCGAAATCGATTGGAAGCTTTGCCGGCAACCTGAGGCGGCATCGTCCCGAGCTAAGTGTTTACCGCCCGCGATAAGCGGTGCCATAGCATAAACGGAGGAGCTTGTCTTGAGTGTGAATGGGGACCGTGCGGAGGGTGGCGAGGCGGGGTGAGGGTTTTTGTAACATGGGGATGGTGAGGGTTTTCTTTTTCTTTTTTGAATTGTTTGCTGAGGGTTTTTACATCCCCTGAAAAGAATTTGGGGGCGACGGTTTGCTAAATGACGATGTGTGATTGGCCTTAGCAGGCAAAATGGAAGTCATTGCACACTGTTCCAATTTGGGAACTGTGTGTGATTGACGTACTACCTCCGTCCTGGTTTATTGACCCCCCTTTGAAATTTTTACCAAATTTTGACCAAATATTAACCATACTCAGACATAGATAATAAGCGTACACGTACATAATCATAGTTCAACCACAAGTACATAGTTCAACCGCCATTAAGCATACTCAAACGTACATAGTTTGATCCATCCCACATCGCATCTCACATGCCGGCACGATCCTGAAGGTTCTCGGTACTTTCGGCGTCTGGCGCCATGTGCCACCCTCTGAGAATACTTCGCCTTGAAGGAGCCAATGGTATGTCCTCTTGCATGCGCTTAACACTTAGATACAGCGTCATGAAGTGCTACCTCTTGAGCCGCTGCGTTGGTTTTCCCTTGAAGAGGAAAGGGTGATGCAGTAAAGTAGCGTAAGTATTTCCCTCAGTTTTTGAGAACCAAGGTATCAATCCGGTAGGAGACCACGCTCGAGTCCCACGCACCTACACAAACAAATAAGAACCTCGCAACCAACGCGATAAAGGGCTTGTCAATCCCTTCATGGTCACTTACGAGAGTGAGATCTGATAGATATGATAAGATAATATTTTTGGTATTTTTATAATAAGGAGAAATAAATATGCAAAAGTAAAATAAGCGGCAATAGAAATAGCTAAGTGTTGGAAGATTAATATGATGGACAATAGACCGGGGCCATAGGTTTCACTAGTGGCTTCTCTCAAGAGCATAAGTATTACGGTGGGTGAACAAATTCTTTGTCGAGGCAATTGATAGAATTGAGCATAGTTATGAGAATATCTAGGTATGGTCATGTATATAGGCATCACATCCATAACAAGTAGACCGGAATGATTACGCATCTACTACTATTACTCCACACATCGACCGCTATCCAGCATGCATCTAGAGTATTAAGTTCATAAGAGCAGATGGCGCTTTAAGCAAGATGACATGATGTAGAGGGATAAACTCATGCTATATGATATAAACCCCATCTTGTTATCCTTGATGGCAACAATACAATGTCTGATGCGTTTCCCTTTACATCCTTTGGGATAGAGCACCGCAAGATTGAACCCAAAGCTAAGCACTTCTCCCATTGCAAGAAAGATCAATCTAGTAGGCCAAACCAAACTGATAATTGAAAGAGACTTGCAAAGATAACCAATCATACATAAAAGAATTCAGAGGAGATTCAAATATTGTTCATAGATAAACTTGATCATAAACCCACAATTCATCGGTCTCGACAAACACACCGCAAAATAAGATTACATCGAATAGATCTCCAAGAGAAACGAGGAGAACTTTGTATTGAGATCAAGAGAGAAGAAGCCAACTAGCTAATAACTATGCACCCGAAGGTCTGAGGTAAACTACTCACACATCATCGGAGAGGCTATGGTGTTGATGTAGAAGCCCTCTGTGATCAATGCCCCCCCTCGTTGGAAGCGCGGAAAAAGGCCCCAAGATGGGATCTCACGGGTAAAGAAGGTTGCGGCGGTGGAATTAGGTTTTCGTGGATGCCTCTCGATGGTTTGAAGTGCGTAGGTATATATAGGAGGAAGAAATGCGTCGGTGGGGCAACGCCCCATTTACGAGGGTGGAGCGGCGCGCTGGGGTGGCGTGCCCCCACCTTGCGTCTCCTCGTTGTTTTCTTTCACGTGGACTCAAGTCCTCTGGATCACGTTTGTTCGAAAATCACGTTCCCGAAGGTTTCATTCCGTTTGGACTCCGTTTGATATTCTTTTTCTGCGGAACCTTTGAAATAGGCAAAAAAACAGCAATTTGAAATTTGGGCCTCCGGTTAATAGGTTAGTCTCAAAAATAATATAAAAGTCTATAATAAAGCCCATTAAACATCCAAAACAGAATATAATATAGCATGGAACAATCAAAAATTATAGATACGTTGGAGGCGTATCAAGCATCTAAGCTTAATTCATGCTCGTCCTCGGTAGGTAAATGATAAAAACAGAATTTTTATGTGGAATGCTACTTGGCATAATTTTTCAAAGTAATTCTCTTAATTGTGGTATGAATGTTCAAATCCGAATGATTCAAAATAAAAAGTCTAATATTGACATAAAAATAATAATAATTCAAGCATACTAACTAAGCAATTATGTCTTCTCAAAATAACATGGCCAAAGAAAGTTATCCCTACAAAATCATATAGTGCGGCTATGCTCTATCTTCATCACGCATAAAGTATTTTATCATGCACAACCCATGACAAGCCAATCAATTGTTTCATACTTTTGGTGTTCTCAAACTTTTCAATCTTTCACATAATACATGGCGTGAGCCATGGACATAGCACTATATGTGGAATAGAATGGTGGTTGTGGAGAAGACAAAAAGGAGAAGATAGTCTCACATCAACTAGGCGTATCAGCGGGCTATGGAGATGCCCATTAATAGATATCAATGTGAGTGAGTAGGGATTGCCATGCAGCGGATGCACTAGAGCTATAAGTATATGAAAGCTCAACAAAAGAAACTAAGTGGGTGTGCATCCAACTCGCTTGCTCACAAAGACCTAGGGCATTTTGAGGAAGCCCATCATTGGAATATACAAGCCAAGTTCTATAATGTAAAATTCCCACTAGTATATGAAAGTGATATCATAGGAGACTCTCTATCATTAAGATCATGGTGCTACTTTGAAAGCACAAGTGTGAGTAAAAAGGATAGTAACATTGTCCCTTCTCTCTTTTTCTCTCATTTTTTTTCTTTGGGCCTTTTCTATTTTTTTATGGCCTCTTTTTTTTATTTAGTTCGGAGTCTCATCCCGACTTATGGGGGAATCATAGTCTCCATCTTCCTTTCCTCACTTGGGACAATGCTCTAATAATGATGATCCGACTTCATCACATAACGGTTCACCATACATGCATGCTACGGGAATCACAAACTTTAACACAAGTATTCCTCAATTCCACAACTACTCAACTATCATGACTCTAATATCACCATCTTCATATCTCAAAACAATTATCAAGCATCACACTTCTCGTAGTATTCAACACACTCATAAGATAAAAAAATTCTAGTCCTGGATGCCAATTACTTTAGGACTAAATTTTCACTTTAAGCAAATTACCATGCTGTTTTGTAGGACTCTCAAAATAATATAAGTGAAGCATGAGAGAACAATAGTTTCTATAAAACAGATCCACCACCGTGCTCTAAAAGATATAAGTGAAGCATTAGAGCAAAAAATATATAGCTCAAAAGATAGAAGTGAAGACATAGAGTGTTCCTAATAAATTCTGAATCATGTGTGTCTCTCTCAAAGGTGTGTACAACAAGGATGATTGTGGTAAACTAAAATCACAGACTCGACTCATACAAGACGCTCCAAGCAAAACACATATCATGTGGTGAATAAAATATAGCTCAAGTAAAGTTACCCGATGGGCCGAAGGCGAAAGAGGGGATGCCTTCTGGGGCATCCCCAAGCTTTCGCTTTTAGGTAATCCTTAGATTATCTTGGGGTGCCATGGGCATCCCCAATCTTAAACTCTTGCCACTCCTTGTTCCATAATCCATCAAATCTTTTACCCAAAACTTGAAAACTTCACAACACAAAACTTAGCGAGAAAATCTAAATGAGCTCCGTTAGCGAAAGAAAACAAAACACCACTTCAAAGGTACTGTAATGAACTCATTCTTTATTTATATTGGTGTTAAACCTAATGTATTCCAACTTCTCTATGGTTTATAAACTCTTTTTACTAGCCATAGATTCATCAAAATAAGCAAACAACACACGAAAAACAGAATCTGTCAAAAACAGAACAGTCTGTAGTAATCTGTAACTAACATAAACTTCTAGAACTCAAAATTCTACCAAAATAGGAAGACCTAGCCAATTTTTTTATTGGTCTACTGCAATTGGAATCAGTATTTTATCACGTTCTGGTTATTTTTAACAATTATTTTCGTGAACAGAAAGTTTCTGGAATTTTCTGCAAGGTCAACTAACTATCATCCAAGAAGATCCTATAGGTTTAACTTGGCACAAACACTAATTAAAACATAAAAAAATCTAACCAGAGGCTAGATCAAATATTTATTCCTAAACAGAAGCAAAAAGCAAAAAACTAAAATAAAATTGGGTTTCCTCCCAACAAGCGCTATCGTTTAACGCCCCTAGCTAGGCATAAAAGCAAGGATAGATCTAGGTATTGCCATCTTTGGTAGGCAATCCATAAGTGGCTCTCATAATGGATTCATAAGGTAATTTTATTTTCTTTCTAGGAAATTGTTCCATGCCTTTCCTTAATGGAAATTGGAATCTAATATTCCCTTCCTTCATATTAATAATTGCACCAATGCGTTCTAAGGAAAGGTCTACCAAGAATAATAGGACATGAAGGATTGCAATCTATGTCAAGAACGATGAAATCTACGGGCACATAGTTCCTATTTGCAACAATAAGAACATCATTAATTCTTCCCATAGGTTTCTTAATGGGTGGAATCCGCAAGGTGCAAGTTCAAGGAACAATCATCAAATTCACGGAAACCTAACAAATCACATAAAGTTTTTGGAATCGTGGAAACACTAGCACCCAAATCACACAAAGCATAGCATTCATGATCTTTAATTTTAATTTTAATAGTAGGTTCCCACTCATCATAAAGTTTTCTAGGGATAGAAACTTCCATCTCAAGTTTTTCTTCCATAAGATTGCATCAAAGTATCAACGATATGTTTAGTAAAAGCTTTATTTTGGCTATAAGCATGAGGAGAATTTAGCACGGACTGCAACAAGAAAATACAATCTATCAAAGAGAAATTATCATAATTAAATTCCTTGAGATCCAAAATAGTGGGTTCATTAATTTCTAAGGTTTGATCTCTTCAATCCCACTTTTACCAATTTTTGCATCAAGATCTAAAGACTCGAATTTTGGAGCCTTCTAGGTAATGGTGGCTCATATTCAGTCCCATCATTAACAAGATTCATATTACAAAACAAAGATTTAATAGGAGACACATAAATAACTTTTAGATCTTCATCTTTATTCTCATAGAAACTAGAAGAACATGCTTTCACAAGCAATCTTTCTTAGCACGCATCCTAGCGGTTCTTTCCTCGCACTCATCAATGGAAATTCTCATGGCTTTGAGAGACTCATTGATATCATGCTTAGTGGAATAGATCTAAGTTTCAAAGAATCAACATCAAGAGAAATTTTATCAATGTTCCTAGGCGGGTTCATCAACTTTAAGCAATTTTTCTTCAAGCAAGCATTGAAATTCTTTTGTGAATTGATAAACTCCTTAACACTAGTCTCAAATTCAGAAGGCATCTTATTAAAATTTCCATAAGAATTGTTGTAAGAATTACCATAATTATTAGAGGAGTTACTAGGATACGGCCTAGGATTAAAGTTTCCTCTATACGCGTTGTTACCAAAATTATTCCTACCAACAAAATTCACATCCATAGATTCTTTATTATTCTCAATCAAAGTAGACAAAAGGCATATCATTAGGATGGAAGAAACACTTTTAGTAGCAAATAATTTCATAAGTTCATCCATCTTTCCCTCAAAACATTAATTTCTTCTATCGCATGCACTTTTTTATTAGTAGATCTTTCGGTGTGCCATTGAAGATAATTAACCACATAATATTATCTAGGAGTTTAGTAGCTTCTCCTAAAGTGATTTCCCATAAAGAGTGCTCTCCCAGCGGCGAACCTAAAAAAGATTTCTAGGAGCAAAATTCAATCCGGCATAAATTTTTGTATAATCATCCAAAGATTCAAAACCATGTGTAGGGCAATTATATATCATTAACTTCATTCTCTCCAAGGCATGGAAACATGTTCCATGCAATCAAGTTGCTTAAAATTCATGATGTCTCGTTCTAAGGGAGATGATTTTAGCGGGAGGAAAATACTTAAGATAAAAGCATCTTTGCACTTTATTCCATGAATCAATACTATTTTTAGGCAAAGATGAAAACAAAACTTTAAGCCTTGATCTCTAAGTAGAAAAAGAGGAAATAAAAGCTTCAATTTGACAATACCATTGTCCACATCTTTCTTCTTGCATATCACCCACAAATCCCAACCGAAGCTATTTAGATGGGTAGTGGCATCTTCACTTGGAAGGTCCATTAATTGATCTTTCATGACAAGATTCAACCAAAGAAGCATTAATTCCTAAAGATTCAAAGATTGACGTAAGAAGGAAGACAATCGAGAGTGCTATAAAAATCATTGTTGTTGGTCAAAGTGGTATTGTCTTGAGCCATCGTGACAAATATGCCAGCAATCCAACACACGAGCAAACAAGAAGCAAGTTTTAAAAAAGAAGCGAGAAGCGGAAAAGAGAGGGCGATAATAAAACGGCAAAGGGTGAAGTGGGGGAGAGGAAAAGCGAAGAGGCAAATGGCAAATAATGCGTAATGCGAGGATAAGAGTTTGTGATGGGTGCTTGGTATGTCTTGACTTGGACGTAGACTCTCAAAGAACGGTGCCGAGAAATCCTTCTTGCTACCTCTTCGAAACCTTAATCGCGTTGGTTTTCCCTTGAAAGAAGGGAAAGAGTGATGCACGATGAAGTAAGCGTAAAAGCTTATTTCCCTCGATTTTTGAGAACCAAGGTATCAATCCGATGAGGAGACCACGCTTTCGAGTCCCATGCACCAACACAATAAATAAGAACCTCAAAACCAACGCTGATAAAGGGTTGTCAATCCCTTCACGGTGAATTACGAGAGTGGGATTTGATAGATATGATAAGATAATATTTTGATGTTTTTATAATGAAGGAGAAATAAGAAGATGCAAAAGTAAAATAAGCGGCAATAAAGTAAACTAGGCTAAGTGTTGGAAGATTAATATGATGGAAAAATAGACACGGAATAGGCCCGTAGGAGTTTCACTAGTGGCTTCTCTCAAGAACATAAGTATTATGGTGGGTGAACAAATTATGTGGCAAATTGATAGGAATTGAAGCATAGTTATGAGAATATCTAGGTATGATCATGTAATATAGGCGTCACGTCTGCTGGCACAAGTAGACCTCAAAGCGATGTCAGATCTACTACTATTACTCCACCACATCGACCGCTATCCAAGCATGCATCTAGAGTATTAGGAGTTCCATAAAAGAGCGGAGTAACGCTTAAGCAAGATGACATGATGTAGAGGGAGTAAACTCATGCAATATGATATAAACCCCATCTTGTTATCCTCGATGGCAACAATACTAATCACGATGTCGCTTCCCTTTCACACATCCTTTGGGATCGAGCAACCGCTAAGAATTGAACCCAAAGCTAAGTACTTCTCTATTGCAAAGAAAAGATCAATCTAGTAGGCCAAACTAAACTCATAAATTCGAAGAGACTTGGCAAAGATAAACCAATCGCATACATAAAAAAGAATTACGGAGGAGATTCAAATATTGTTCATAGATAAACTTGATCATAAACCCACAATTCATCGGTCTCGGCTAAACAAACACCGCATGAAAGAAGATTACATCAAATAGATCTCCAAGAGAACGAGAGAGAACTTTGTATTGAGATCCAAAGAGAGAGAAGAAGCCAACTAGCTAATAACTATGGACCAGAAAGGTCTGAGGTAAACTACTCACATCATCGCCGGAGAGGCTACCAGATGACCGATGTAGAAATAGCCTCCGTGATGAATGCTGCCTCCGGGCCGAGCTTGACTGAAAAGAGCCCCAAGATGGGATCTCACGGCGCATTACGAGAAAGGTTCTTGCGCGGTGGAATTAGGTGGGTTTCGTGGATGCCTCGATGGTTTGGGGGTACGAGGTATATATAGGAGGAAGAAATGCGTCGGTGGTGCAATGGAGCCCCACGAGGGTGGAGGCGGCGCGCTGGGTAAGTAAGGCGCGCCTCCTGCGTGCTCTCCTCATTGTTTTCTTTACGTGGACTCCAAGTCCTCTCGATCACGCAATTTGTTAAAGAAAATCACGCCCTCTGCTAAGGTTTCATTCCGTTTGGACTACATTTGATATTCTTTTACTCACAAACACTTGAAATAGGCAAAAAAAAACAGCAATAATTGCGTTAAGTGGGCCTCAGTTAATAAAGTTAGTCCCAAAAATAATATAAAAGTGTATAATAAAGCCCACAAACATCCAAAACAGAATATAATATAGCATGGTAACAATCAAAAATTATTATAGATAC